>BLSH010101201.1:79174-98472 GCA_018402905.1 Glandirana rugosa | reverse complement strand
AGAGTCATTTATCTGCAAGGGGAGGTTTTTTGAAATTAGGGTAGCAACACCTTTAGTTTTGGCTGTGTTGTTTGTGGAATGGAAGATTATTGGGTAGTCCTTGTTTGTGAGCTTGGGTATTTTATCAGAGCGGAAGTGGGTCTCCTGTAGAAGGATAATATCTGCTTTAAGATGTTTCATATGTATCATAAGTTTGTGTCTTTTTTCAGGTATGTTGAGACCTTTCACATTGAGATGAAGACATCTTTTTATTCAACAAACACTGACACTGAGGGCCCCATAGGATAAATAGAAAGCTTTTTTTATTTATGCAAAAGAAGTACATTAATGCTATATTGGTATAAATGGGAGCTAGAACCTTGCCTTTAAAGCATATTTTTTGGATACAAGGACTGTGGCATATGCTACCATGTACACAGTGAGCAGCATCAAACGAATCCTTGTCACTCCAGCAGCGACCAGCAGCGATGTCAAAGCGGAGGAAGGAGTACAAACCGCCCAAAAAGCTGACAGAATTTTTTTCCCCTCCGGCCCTCACAGACAGCCAAGATGGCGCCAGCAGCCTCACAAGAGACACAGTGCGGCTCCACACACTACCCAGCAGGGACATCAGCCTCAGATCTGGGACATCCACCCCTCCTAACATCATGGGTGAGTCATCTCCCCCTCCATCTCCTTCCACATCTAGCCCAGAAAAGTCTAGATTGAGGACAGCAGAGCCTGAGACAGCCCAGCTCTGCACTCTCACCCCCCTCCCTCACAGCTCCACTCTGCCTTAGATGAATTCCCAGCCTCTGATCAGCTGAACAAATCATGAAAGCTATGCTCCAGTCACTAAGGCATTCCCTATTTACAGACCTCTCTTCAGCAGTCTCTTCCTTAGCTGACACTGTTCAGCACCTGGACAAGTGCATACACATGATTGAAGCCAGGCTGGGTGATATGCAACTAGCACATAATGACACTGTGGATGCACTGACTGCACATGAAGAAGACCTACAATTAATTCACCTAAAACTGCCAGAATTAGAAGATTGTTCCAGAAGGAACAATATTAAGTTCCGGAATGTTCCTGAATCAGTCCAGCAGGTGGATTTTAAAAAATTCTTGCAAACCCTAATGCGCATTATTATTCCTGATCTGACTGATAGAGAGCTAGAAATTGATAGGGCACACAGACTGCCAAAGCCCCCGTATCTAGCTCCCTCCATACCCAGGGATGTACTCGCCCGCATTCATTTTTTCAATACCAAGGAGCGCATAATGTATGCAGCAGGCACGCCAACAGGTTACCCGGCCCCTTCAATGCCATCAGTCTGTATGCAGACCTATCAAAAGGCAACAATGGATAATCGTCGCCAACTTGCAATGATCACCTAAGCCCTGGTGAACCACAAAATCCCCTTCAAATGGGGATTCCCCAACAAACAGCTAGTTACACATTGGAACAAAACCTTTGTTGTGCGCACTCTTCAAGAGGGTCTCAGACTCCTACGCTCTTGGCATATCCTACCTGTAGATACTACCACTATACAGGACCACTCCAGTTCACCGATGGATACCAGTGAGTCGCAACAACCCAAGTAATCCCACAAAAAAAGGTCCGGTTGTCCCCTTAGGCAACAATGCTGACAGCCCATGGCTCCATTCAGCTACACCTGTCTGCCTGAACTGTTACCTAGGTCCTACCTTGTCTTTTTGGTTTAGGTAGACCCGGTTACCCCCCACTTAACCGATAGAGCAGCTCGGTTTGCTGCCCATTGAGCCTGTGACATCCTCTCTGTCCCAGGCTCCCACTTTTTACGTTCCCCCTCTATCGGATACCAGGATCTCCCTCTTTATCATTCCTCATCGGGATCGATCATCAGCTGCGAACCTAAGGCTCATCGTACTCTCAGGAACATGCCATTCAAAATTGTTTCCCTCAATGCTAGGAGACTGAATTCACCCCAGAAACGATCCTCCCTCCTCAAAGAAGCGAACAAGATGCAAGCAGACATCCTCATGGTCCAGGAGACCCACTTCTCCAATCTCAACACCCCTAAGTTCTCTCTGAAGAACTACACATGGATATTTTTGGCTTCCAATGAGAAAAAAAGAAACAGAATCCTAATAGCCTTCAAGGACACATTACCAGTCACTGTGCAAAACACTATGATAGACCCATTCAAATGATTTCTCATAATTTCCTGCTTGCTAAACAACACTCCCTACACATTGGTGAATGCATATTGGCCAAACAAACAACAGCTCCGATTCTTCAAGAGACTATACAAAAAAGTACCCCATTCCAACAACACTCGTTGAATCATGGGCAGAGGCTTCAACCTTGTTTGGGACCCGGCCATGGACACTCAAACCACCTCACGTCACCATAGACCAGCTCTCAACCCAGTACTCTGAAAACTAGGACTCTATGATGTGTGGAGATGCCAGCATAGTACAGAGAAAGACTTCTCATACTTCTCCACCTCACAACGTTCCTACTCCCGAATTGACTTCTTCCTGGTGGACAAACTCTCTCTACAAGAAATCATGGCTTCTACAATTGGGCAAATCTCGTGGTCAGACCATGCCCCTATATCCCTATCAGTTGGACCTTGCTCAAACAAGTCAACAAACCTATGGAGACTCAACCCCTCTCTTTTGACAGACCCTTACGGAAGAGCATCTGACATTTTTTGACCTTAATGATCACCCTGACATAAACTCTTTTACACTATGGGCAACCTATAAAGCTTACATGAGAGGAGTACTTATTAAGCTTCATAGTCATGCTAAGAGGTAGAGGACATGGCATATTGATAAGACACTAATCAAAATTGACCTCCTAGAAACAGCAAACAAACTTTCCCCTTCACAACATGTAACAAACAAACTCTTCATTTGGAGACAAAAACTTAGAGCACTAGCTCCCTGCTAGCCAGACAACTTAAAACTCAGACCGCCAAATCTAAAATCTCTCTAATCCACCACCCCACCACCAAAAAACCCCTGACCAATTCACAACACATAGCGGACGCTTTCAGCGATTATTTCCACTCCCTTTACAACTTGAAGGAAGACCCCTCAGCCTACGAAGTCTCAAATTCAGGACTTCCTAACCTCAATAGACCTCCCAACAATCTCTCAGAGCCAACAAGTCAAACTAGCCCTTCCCTTCTCTCCTTCAGAAGTTAAGAATGCGATCCAGTCGCTTCCCAATAACAAAGCTCCAGGGGAGGATGGATACTGCAACGACTATTACCGAACACTTGCCGACCTCCTGATACCCAGACTTGTTATCCTTTTCAATGCAGCTGCCTCCTTTGCCCCCTTCCCGATTGATATGTTACGTTCTACCATTGTGACCATTCCGAAACCCGACAAAGACCCCTCCTCCACTTCAAACTACAGACCAATATCGCTCCTAAACAGGGACGTAAAACTATACATCAAAATAATAGCCACCAGACTCCAACCCCTGCTCACGGATCTCATCCACTAGGACCAGGTCAGTTTCATCCCAGACAGACAAGCCCCTGATGCTACCAGAAGGGTCATTAACCTATTACACCAAACCAGTCAATCCCGAACATCTTCTCTGCTCCTGTCCCTGGATGCGGAGAAGGCGTTCAATAGGGTTCACTGGGGGTTCCTTAAAGGAACCCTACAAAAATTTGGAATCACAGGCAGATTCCAAAACATGATCCTCTCCCTCTACTTCAATCCCTCGGCCAAGGTCCTAACAGATGGAATGCTCTCTAAACCATTTATGATCACAAATGGCACCCGTCAAGGTTGTCCTCTCTCTCCCATTATTTTTGCCCTAATTATGGAACCTTTCGCCACCAAAATTAGACAGGGCTCACAAATCAAGGTATCTCTCACCAAGGAATAAATCATAAGGTTGGCTGATGATACCATTCTCATGGTTTCAAATCCAGACCAGTGCCTCCATGTGATCCACGAAACCCTCCAACACTTCATAGAAGTTTCATATTATAAACTGAATGCCTCCAAATCCACGGTCCTCCCGCTAAACATTCCTCCGAAACAACTTACCCGTTTAAAAAACGAACTCCCTTATGCATGGGCCATTCAAGCTATCCCTTACCTTGGAATTAAGATACCACTCGTGCAATCACAACTATATGACCTCAACTACAAATCTTTCTTAAAACAACTGCCCCTGCTCTTGCGGGAGCTCTGGACGCAATACCTCTCCACATTGGGGAGAATTGCCTCACTAAAAATGTTAATTCTGCCCAAATTAACTTACCTATTCCACACAGTTATAACCCACATCCTCCAAACCTTCATTACATTTGCACAGAGCATAATCTCAAAATTCATCTGGGATAATAAGCCTCCCCGTTGCGCCAGCCATGTTCTAATCAGACATCAGCGCCAGGGTGGGGTGGGTCTGCCCCACTTAAAATACTACTCTCTGGCCACAGTGCTTGAGCAAGTTTACTACTGGTGGCACCCACCCCCCACTAAAACATGGTCCATAATGGAAAGGACTCGCACCCCTCCTGACAAACTGACAAACTCACTACTACTCCTCTCCGCAGGGCATCATCTACCCAAACACTCCATGCCTCCCGCCGTATTCGCCTCACTTAATGCCTGGCAACAGCTCAAGACCTTTCAGAACCCCAAAAAGCCCACGAGAAAGATCCCCATACCCCCATCCGCCCTAGAAATCTTAATTCTCAACCTCTCCACCAAACTCTGGACCTCCATGGGAATTACCTCAATGGAAAACCTCCTAGCACTAGGGACACTAAAACCCTTCTCTGACCTACAACGCCAATTTGCCTTACCGATTTCTGAAGCGTATAACTATGCTAGAATATCCCACTATTTGAAAACCTCTGGCCTCTACGCACCAGCACACATTCCAGAACCTCTTCACTTCTATTTGTTGTAAGCCCAGCACCCTAGACATGGTATTTCATACCTCTAGAAATTCATTGTAGACCAATCTGCTCACTTGCAACTACCTACCTTAGCCAAATGGGATGCGGAGCTTAACCTAACCACCCCGCTGGCAAAATGGAATAAAGCCTTCCAGATCACCTACAGGGCCTCACATTGCGCCAACCACTGGGCACTTTATCAAAAAACGACCCACAGATGGTACCTCACCCTCTACAAGCTCTCCAAAATATTCCCCAATTCTCCCAATACTTGCTGGAGAGCATGTGGCTCAATGGGAACCTTGGCACACACCTTCTGGTTCTGTAAGTTCCTGAGCTCATTTTGTAAACAAATCTTTGCCCTACTTTCCTCAATAACACAGACCCCCACTCCCCCTTCACCTGATCTGGCACTTCTCCATCTGCACATGGAGCAGTTCCCCTCGAATGCACGAGTTGTGGCAATCCACCTCCTTCTTGCTGCCAAGCTGAATATTACCAGAAACTGGAAAAAACCTGACCCCCCTTCTCTCACATCTACCATTGCAGACCTAAATCTGCAGTGTGAGATGGAGAGAATGTTAGCTAGGAAGAACCTTGCTATGACCAAATTCCTCCACAACTGGTTCGCCTGGCTCACCCACCCAAAATGCACAGTAAGATGATGACTTTACATCTTAGGTACAGCAAGAGCCCTCACACACATAACAGGTTCCCTGTACCCCTCTCTATCCCCTCTTCCTCTGGAGCTAGTGCTCCTTTTCCACGTCATGCACTGTACTTCTTCAAATTGTTTTTCTCCTACTGGTTAAGCGCTATATTCTGACCTGTTTCTGGTTTATTACACTAATTGTTCATTGTTTGTATCTCTGCTAATGTAGAGCTCTAGATGGAACAACAATTACATGGCTATGTAATGTAGCATACTCTGTACTAAAAAATTCTTCAATAAAAACCTATTAAAAGTAAAAAAAAACAAAAAAAAAACTGAGTCATAACAGAATTAAATGTGCTAAGCAAAGACACAAGTTGAAAAAAAGTACATAATTCTACCGTAAGAAAAAAAGTAATGTATAGAGGTATTTGTCATTAATTCTCTATTTTAAGCACCAGTGTAGGAAATCTCATACTCCAGCCAGTGTATGAACATTTACAAGTACGTACAAATAAATGCATACACAATACAATAACTCCCTTTGTACTGTTCACTAAGACTTTCCACAATTTCCTTTAATGATGGTAATGAGCAATTAATACAGTTTTATTACTTGCACATGCACATTAAAACATGTTAACAGCAGTTAGAAAGACTTAAAATGAAATAGAAAAAAATATCATTTTCATTATATGTACAGTATATCACATCTTATCCAGTGTACTTTCAGAATATACTGGAGCATACACTTCATAGCAAACCACATTATACATACATTTTTTTCACACAAGGGGCTCTTCTGAAGTAATCATAAAATAAATGAGTTGTTAAACAGTTTTGTAATTAGGCAAATAACAAACATGATTTAAAGTTTATGTATAAAATGTCTAAGTGTATAGCTATTAACAAGTTACTTTTAAATCACTTTTGGTATTCATCTAATTACTAAACATTTTTACCATCTCATCATTTTTCTTTTAAGTGTTTAACTTTGTTCATTTGTAGTATTTCATACCTTTATTCACACAAACCATGAAAACTTTGTTTACTAGGCAATGGATCATCATGATATGTATTTTATATTATCCATTGTCTTGACAGACTCATTAACAATTAATATTTGGAGAGACAATTATTTAATTAAAACTATATTATTCCATAAAGCATGCCAATAAAAATAGGACCAGCATCTTTCCTTAATTGCTTTAGCTTTATTACATACCATAGAAAATTCAGTTTTTAATTTTATAAACTAGACTGTGTAAATCCGGTCGTAAGGGTCTTGCACATTCTGCACATTGTGTTGCATCATCGTCTCATAGTAATAAGTAAGAACAAACAAGAACACAATGATTGCCCCAGTTGGCACATTAACTAAAAATGCTGAATGTGCCAGCAGATGCAGCATGCATTAACAATGCATTAAGCTGAAGAATAAAGGCAGATTTTACTGGGGTGCTGTTTCCTATGCTGCATCTAGCAGAAAGAGCTTGACAAAGATAAAAAGAAGAGGTTAAAATGGAGCTAAATACAGTTATAGCAGAACATCCATAAGATTTTGCTAATCATAAGACGACACCTACTGATTGCTTGCACGGTTTTATAATGATATCATAATAATAAAATTAATATTTCAATAGAACAATATAGTGACTAAAGAAGAGTCTCAGCTGCATAATTTTGCATTTATAAACATTTTTTTTAGAAAAATTTGAGAACAAAATGCACGTTTTAGTTTTGATGCCTGTACGTTTACTTGACAGATGGAAGGCATCTTGATCCATGAACAGGACATCAACTGCATTGCAAATGCTTATAAAAAGACAAGTGTGGGCATTAGACACCTTTTTTTTAGCATATAAATAGTGTGGAGCGAACCTGAACTGTAAAGTTCAGGTTCGTACCGGACTTTAGGGTGTCTGTGACCCAAACCCGGACATCTGAGAAAAATTCAGTGTTCGGGTATTTTTTTGCGCCTTTTTCACATCTGTTGAATAGCTGCAGGGCAGCCAATAAACAAGCGTTTCACTCATTTGCCCTTAGAAGCCATCACCGCCATGCTTACTAATGACATGGCTGTGATTGGCCAGTGCATCATGTGACCCAGCCTCTATATAAGCTGGAGTCACGTAGTGCTGCATGTCACAGTGTAGGGAGAGTATGCTGCTGCTGCTGTGAGGGACAGATTCGCTTTAGAAAATCTGTTAAAAACAGTGATTTATTGGTGGGTGGGTGCTAGAGGAGATTTTTGTTTGCTAGAGTACATTTTGTTTGCTAAGCAAAGTGAATCATATAAAACCTAAGCAATTTTTCTGTTTGTTAGGTGGGCGTTTGCAGCCATTTTTGCAAGTGCAGTGCACTTGCAACTGCTTGTGTGTCAGGGACACTACTTTAATCATGTTCTGTTAGTTCATTTGGCAACATTTTGGCATATTTAAATACTGCTTTTACATTGCAGTTAGACAAATTAAAAAAATTTTTTTTTTTGTGCAAAATATTACATTTGTGGGCAGCGGGGCATTTCTTGCACAAAATTAAAAAGTGCGTCTACATTGCTGGTTTAAAAAAAAAATATTCTAAATACTACATTTGTGGCCAGCGGTGCATTTCTAGCACAAAAATAAAAAGTGCATCTACATTGGTGGTTTAAAAAAAGAGTAATAAATAGTGCTACATAGTACATTTGCACCTTGCTGTGCATTTCTTGCACAAAATTAAAAAAATGCGTTGACATTGCTGGTTTAAAAAAAAAAAATAGTGCTACATAGTACATTTGCACCTTGCTGTGCATTTCTTGCACAAAATTAAAAAGTGCGTCTACATTGCCGGTTTAAAAAATAATATAAATTTGTGCTAAATAGTACATTTGCGTCCAGAATGAGTAGAGCGTCAAATAAGGGAAGTGGTCGTGGTGCTGCTGGTGTTGGTGGTATTGGTATTGGTGGTATTGGTGAAGCTCCTGTTGCAAGGAGAGGACACGGTCACTCTGTGCCAGCTACACGCACAAGTGAAACACAAGTGAAACACCTTCCTCAGGTGCGAGCAGCCGATAGAACCTTCAACGTTATATGGTAGGCCCGAATGCCGCTCAACGAATGGTGAGGCCAGAACAAGTACAGGCGATAGTAGATTGGGTGGCTGACAATGCCTTCAGTTCCTTCACATTGTCTCACACCGGTTCCTTGCTGAAAGCTCAGAGTTGGCATCTGAACCTCGTGGCCATCTGTCTTTCACCTCAGCCCCTTGTAAATCAGCCAAGCAGTCTGAGCCCCAAGTCATGCAGCAGTCTCTTATGCTTTTGGATGACTCTGCAGGTGTGCTTTTCGTGGGCCATCCACATAGCCCTGCCTCAGAAGTGGAAGACATTGAGTGCACAGATGCCCAACCACTTCTGTTTCAGGATGAGGACATGGAAACACCACTGCATCGCATCTCTGATGATGACGAAAAACAGGTGTCAACTGCTGCGACTTTCTAAATTGTGCAGACTGGTGGCAGTGGTGAAGAGTGGGTGGAAGATGATGTGGAGTATGATGAGGTCCTAGACCCCACATGGAATAAAGGTTATGCGAATGACGTGTGCAGTTTGGAGGAAGAGGTGGTGGTCGCACAGAGGTGCCAGCATAACAAAAGAGGAAGCAGGTTGCAAAAGCAGAGCGACCGTCCCCTACACAGTACGCCTGCTACTACCCACCGCACCCAGGGACCTTGCACACCAAAGGCAGCTCAAAGGAGCTCCCCGGCATGGTAATTCTTCAGACAATGTGCTGACGACAAGACACGAGTGGTTTGCACGCTGTGCAATCAGAGCCTGAAGTGAGGCATAAATGTTCTAAACCTGAGCACAACCTGCATGACCAGGCATCTACATGCAAAGCACGAGCTGCAGTGGAATAAGCACCTCAAAATCCAAGAAAGGTCTCGGGCTCCTTCTGCTTCCTCTTCTGTTGCTGCCTCAGCCGCTTCCTCCACCTCTACATTGCCAGTGTCACCTGCCACCCAGCAAACAGACGATGTGACAGCAACGCCACCATGTCCGCCACCGCCCTGAACCATTTCCACACGGTCCCATGGAAGCTTACAGCTGTCCATCTCCCAAACACTGGAGAGAAAGAGGAAGTACCCCGCCTACGCACTTGCGATCCCTGGCCCTAAATGCCAGCATTTCAAAATTCCTGGCCTTTGAAATGCTGCTATTCCATCTTGTGGACACGGACAGTTTTAAAAACCTGATGGCGGTGGCTGTCCCACAGTATATGGTTCCCAGCCGCCACTACTTTTCCAGGTGAGCCATCCCTTCCCTGCACAAACAAGTCAGGGACAAGATCAAGTGTGCACTGCACAATGCCATCTGTGGCAAGGTCCACATAACCACTGATACGTGGACCAGTAACCACGGGCAGGGACGCTATATCTCACTAACTGCACACTGGGCAAATGTAGTGGCGGGTGGGCCTGAGGCGGATAGCAGTTTGGCGCATATCCTTCCACCACCGAGGATTGCAGGGCATTTCTCTTTGCCTCTTGTTGCCTGTTTCTCCTATTCCACTTCCTCCTCCTTTACCACCTCCTCATCCGGTCAGTGTAACAACTTCACCACCAACTTCAGCACATCCAGGGGGAAACGACAGCAGGCTGCTTTAAAACTGATATGTTTGGGGGATAAACCCCGCACTGTGCAAGAGCTGTGGACCGGCATTGAACAACAGACCGATGAGTGGCTGTTGCCACTGAGCCTCAAACCCGGCCTGGTGATGTGCGATAATGGGCGAAATCTCGTAGCAGCTCTGGGCCTAGCCAGTCTGACGCACATCCCTTGCCTGGTGCATGTGCTGAATTTGGTGGTGCAGACACTTCTAAAAAACTACCCAGATATGTCAGAGCTGCTGCAGAAAGTGTGGGCCATCTGTGCGCACTTTCGGTGTTCTCACCCTGCTGCTGCTTGCCTGTCTGTGCTGCAGTGGAACTTCAGCCTTCCAGCTCACCGCCTCCTATGCGACATACCCACAAGGTGGAACTCCACCTTGCACATGTTAGAGAGACTGTACGAACAGCAGCAGGCAATAGTGGAGTCTCAGCTGCAGCACGCACGGGTCAGTCGCTCTGCAGAACAGCACCACTTCATCACCAACGAGTGGGCCTCCATGCAAGACCTGTGTACAATATTGCGGTGTTTCGAGTACTCCACCAACATGGCCAGTGCCGATGACGTCGTTCTCAGCGTTACTATCCTACTTCTATGTCTCCTTGAAAAAACACTTCAGGCGATATTGAAAGAGGATGTGGCACAGGAAGAAGTGGAGGAGCAAGAGGGGTAATTTCCACGGTTATCAGGCCAGTCATTCACAAGTGGCTCAGAGGGTGGGTTCCTGCATCAGCATAAGCCAGGTAAAAAATGTTCAAGCCAGAGCATAGTTCTGGAGGATGAGGAGGGTGAGGATGATGATGATGATGATGAGGAGGAGGAGGAGGAAATGTGTTCACAGCAGGGTGTCACCCAACACAGCTCGTGACCATCACTGGAGCATGGCTGGGGGATAGGGAGGACACAGATGATACACCTCCCACAGAGGACAGCTTGTCTTTGCCTCTGGGCAGCCTGGCACACATGAGCGACTACATGCTGCAGTGCCTGCGCAATGACAGCCGAGTTGCCCACATTGTAACTTGTGCTGATTACTGAGTGGCCACTCTACTTGATCCCCGTTACAAGTACAACATGCCGTCCTTAGTTCCCTCGCCGGAGCATGATCGGAAGATGCGCGACTACAAGCGCACGCTGGTAGACACACTGCTGAGGGCATTCCCAAATGACACAGGGGCTCAGTGGAAGCACAAGTGCTGTAAGGGACAGATTATTGTTCTACAATCGTCTCCTAGTGCTATAGGGCGAGGTTCCTGCTGGTGCTGTAAGGGACAAATTATTGTTCTAAAATCATCTCCTAGTGCTATAGGGAGAGGTTCCTGCTGCTCCTGTAAGAGACAGATTATTGTTCTATAATCATCTCCTAGTTCTATAAGGAGAGAATCCTGCTGGTGCTGTAAGGGACAGATTATTGTTCTAAAATCGCCTCCTAGTGCTTTAGGGAAAGGTTCCTGCTGGTGCTGTGAGGGACAGATTATTGTTCTATAATCATTTCCTAGTTCTATGGGGAGAGGTTCCTGCTGCTCCTGTAAGGGACAGATTATTGTTCTATAATCATCTCCTAGTTCTATAGGGAAAGGTTCCTGCTGGTGCTGTAAGGGACAGATTATTGTTCTAAAATCGTCTCCTAGTGCTATAGGGAGAGGTTCCTGCTGGTGCTGTAAGGGCACAAGGCGAAGGCAGAGGAGGAGGAAGAGGTCGCCAATGCAGCTGTGGTACCACCAGCACCTCAGAAGGCAGGGTTAGCATGGCCGAAATGTGTCAGCAGCACGCCACAACAAACAGCACCACCAGCCGATAGGCAATGTCTTAGCAGGAGGCAGCATTTCAGCAACATGGTGGAACAGTATGTGTGCACATGCCTACATGTACTGACTGATGGGTCTGCCCCATTCAACTTCTGGGTCTCCAAATTGGGCACATGGCCTGAGCTTGCCCTTTATGCCTTGGAGGTGCTGGCCTGCCCTGCAGCCAGTGTATTGTCTGAACTTGTGTTTAGCACGGCAGGGGGCATTATCACAAATAAGCGCAGTCGTCTGTCCACAGCCAACATGGACAAGCTAACGTTTATTAAAATGAACCAGGCATGGTTCCCACAAGACTTGTCTGTACCTTGTGCAGAATAGATATTTATACCGGCCTCACACAGCCATTGGTATACTTAAGTGAACTTCTTCTTTTTTTTTTGTTTTATAGAACATAAGTCTTTATTGGAATTTGTAACAGGAGAAACATGAAAAATAAACCATGGTACATTTTATATGGAAAAAGGGAACCCGTGCTAGAACATCTCTGGGTTTGTCTGCAGATAGTGATCTTTTTTTTTTAATATGTCTCAATATTTTGGGGGCTACCCCAATTAGAAAAAAAACCCAAACAAACAAAAAACAGTGTTGGCTACCTACTCCTCCTTCACCGCCACTTCCACCTACACAACGCCACGGGCATCGCCTCCTCAACCTCCTCAACCTCCTACTCCACATCTACCTCCTCCTCCATTTTTTATTTTTTTATGTGATTTTAAGTTATTTCCCTATCCATATTTGTTTGCAGGGCACTTGTCCTACTCTTACCCCCATTTTGCTTCCTTTTGCAGCCCTCTAGCTCTTTCCAGGACTTTTTTAGAGCCATTTTAGTGCCCAAAAGTTATCATTGACTTCAATGGGGTTCAGGGTTCGGGGCTGAACCCGCTGAACCCAAACATCCAGGTGTCCGCTCAACTCTACATATAAACTATATAAATATGCAGGTACATTTTTTTCCAATTTCTGTTTGGCAAGGGTAGGGCTCAGCTTTACCTTCAAATTACTTACAATTGTGTTCTGATATAAACATATCTACAGTCAGGTCCATAAATATTGGGACATTAAGACAATTCTAATCTTTTTGGCACTATACACCACCACAATGGGTTTGAAATGAAACAAACAAGGTGTGCTTTAACTGCAGACATTCAGCTTTAATTTGAGGGCATTTACATCCAAATCAGGTGAACGGTGTAGGAATTACAACAGTTTGTATATGTGCCTCACATTTTTTAAGGGACCAAATGTAATGGGACAATTGGCTGCTCAGCTGTTCCATGGCCAGGTGTGTGTTATTCCCTCATTATCCCATTTACAAGGAGCAGATAAAAGGTCCAGAGTTAATTTCAAGTGTGCTATTTGCTGTCACTATCAGTGAAGCAAGTCATCATTAGGCTGAAAACAAAAAACAAACCCATCAGAGATATAGCAAAAACATTAGGTGTGGCCAAATCAACTATTTGGAACATCCTTAAAAAGAGAGAATGCACCGGTGAGCTCAGCAACACCAAAAGACCTGGAAGACCACGGAAAACAACTGTGGTGGATGACTGAAGAATTCTTTCCCTGGTGAAGAAAACACCCTTCACAACAGTTGGCCAGATCAAAAACACTCTCCAGGAGATAGGTGTATGTGTGCCAAAGTCAACAATCAAGAGAAGACTTCACCAGAGTGAATACAGAGAGTTCACCACAAGACGTAAACCATTGGTGAGGCTCAAAAACAGTAAGGACAGATTTGAGTTTGAGACAACATCTAAAAAAGCCTTCACAGTTCTGGAACAACATCCTATGGACAGATGAGACCAAGGTCAACTTGTACCAGAGTGATGGGAAAAGAAGAGTATGGAGAAGGAAAGGAACTGCTCATGATCCAAAGCATACCACCTCATCAGTGAAGCATGTTGGTGGTAGTGTCATGGCGTGGGCATGTATGGCTGCCAATGGAACTGGTTCTCTTGTATTTATTGAAAATGTGACTGCTGACAAAAGCAGCAGGATGAATTCTGAAGTGTTTCAGGTAATATTATCTGCTCATATTCAGCCAAATGCTTCAGAACTCATTGTCCACAGTGAAGATGGACAATGGCCTGAAGCATACTGTGAAAGCAACCAAAGAGTTTTTTAAGGGAAAGAAGTGGAATTTTATGCAATGGCCAAGTCAATCACCTGACCTGAATCTGATTGAGTATGCATTTCACTTGCTGAAGACAAAACTGAAGGGAAATGTTCCAAGAACAAGCAGGAACTGAAGACAGTTGCAGTAGAGGCCCTGCAGAGCATCACCAGGGATGAAACCAGTGTCTGGTGATGTCTATGTGTTCCAGACTTCAGGCTGTAATTGACTGCAAAGGATTTGCAACCAAGTATTAAAAAGTGAAAGTTTGATTTATGAGTGTTAATGTGTCCCATTACTTTTGGTCCCTTAAAAAGTGGGAGGCACATATACAAACTGTTGTAATTCCTCCACTGTTCACCTGATTTGGATGTAAATACCCTCAAATTAAAGCTGAGAGTCTGCAGTTAAAACACATCTTCTTCATTTCATTTCAAATCCATTGTGGTGGTGTATAGGGCCAAAAAGATTAGAATTGTGTCGATGTCCCAGTATTTATGGACTTGACTGTATGTAAATTGTGAACAACCCTAGCATTTTTATTTACTGTTTAATTTTTTAATTGTTTTATTAAAAGTTTTCAGTACAAAAAGAGGAAAAAATCTCAAAGTGGTATATTCAAAAACAATGGTACATAAACGTTTACATCACAAGTTATCAACATTAAGGTACAACTAAAGGCAACATACACATTTTAGTAAATCCTCATATAAATACCTGAAAGTTACACATGGTCATAAACATAATAACCAAAATTATTATTTTGCTACCATATAACTGCAATTGAGGACTCGAATCCCCTCCACCATTCCTCCTCTGCTGGATAATACTATTGATGGTGGGAGGAGTTCTGCAGATTTGGCATGTAATTTCCTTCTAAGGTACTAGTATATGCATCTACCACAGGGAACTACAATTCCCATATTTTCTTGTGCCTTTTATCTATTTTACAAAACACATGCTCATCTACCAATCAATAGCTGGGTTTGTGTAACAGTAAAAGTCAGTACAAGGCATGTGAATTTGCTAGACTGTTTGCTGGGCTGTGTTGGATATAAAAAAAAAACCTCACAAAGGCTTTTTAAATGTAAATTCATCATATATTTTTTATTTTGTAATAATATATCATAATTTCTAGTTTTTATCTGCAGGTAAGTGTGCACAGCAGAGAACCCCTCCATAGAAATGGAGGACCCAGCGGCTCCAACACAGGATCAGCTGCCTTCCCCGGGGATAGAGGTAAGTGCATAGCTGACTTTCCTATGCAGTCACCAAATAAGCAACCCCCTATGAAAAGGCAGCATGGAGCTGGGACCTGTAGTCCCACAGCAGACTATTCATCCATCCCTCCCCTTGGCTGCTTACCCCACCACTGAAAACCCAGCCTCTGAGCAGGTTATTAAAGCCAAGCTGCTCTCCCTGCAGGCAGATCTACACCGCAAATTAAAGGTATCCATTACCCAATTACATGAGGAAGTGGCCTCCCTTGAGAGCAACCCTTATCTGAAGTCACTAAAGCTCACAATACAGTGGTAGACACCCAAGATGACCAAACTGCAATTATTCAGATGCTCCTATTAAAAGTCGCAAACCTAGAGGACTGCTCGCGCAGACAAAATATTAAAATCAGAGGAGTCCCAGAGTCTCTGGCTCCACCTGAAATAGTGCCATACTTGCACCAACTTTTTGCCATACCGTCTATTAGAACAAAAGACATGTTGATAGACCGAGCACACAGGATCCGTAAACCACAACACCTCCCGGCCTCTGTCCCCAGAGACATTCTGGCTCGGGTGCATTTCTTTCGTATTAAAGAAAGCATCATGAAAGCAGCAAGATCCTTGCGATCCCTACCTGAGCCATTTGCCAAAATATCTCTATATAACGGCATTTCCGCAGATACCTCTCAGGTGTGGAAGTCCTTCACACAAGTAACAGCGATTCTGAACGAACATAAGCTTCAGTATAAATGGGGATGCCCCACCAAACTGCTAGTTACTTATAAAAACCAGCAAGTCTCCATACTTACCCCTAAAGAGGGAATTAAGCAGCTGAATAATTGGGTAATTGTATCTCAAGAGCCCCTGCCCACCCCCAATAAGGGCCCTCCTTCGAAAATCAACAACCCTTGGGCCTGAAAAAGTCTATCATAAAAACAATAAGTCCTGACACCCAAAACTTTCTTTCTCGGAAGGTTCTTTCCTAGGCTGGATCTACTACAGCTTACTGTCTATATGAATGGAGTGGTAGAGTCAAGTTGATTTTTCATTCACGCTCCACGGTTTTAGTGTGCCAAGCACACCCGCCTGATCTTAAAGTTAGAGGTTATAACTAAGTTATCTGTTCATATCTGTATTCATCATACATTATTGTGTGTGGTGAGGTTGAACCTGTTATAGCTTTCAGTTTTGTACAAAGTCTATTGTTAAAAAGTACTGTTTAACTCAAGTGATAATGACTGTTAGTCTTGTCCAATCCCTGTCGCATCCTCATCCCTCTAGCACCCTGCTCGAGGGGGAGTGAGACTAACTCAGTGCCAGGGCGACATGCAAATGAATCTCCCCACTCTCCCCACGCTATGTCCCTAACAATTGTCTCCCTGAATGCGAAAGGCCTAAGAAGCCCTTTTAAACACTCGCTATTATGGCGAGAAGCCCAATTGCAAAAAAGTTGGTATACTGTGCATCCAGGAGACACATTTCTCAGAAAATAAATCTCCTAAGTGCTCCCACAAATTGTTTCCATACTGCTATCATGCACACTCTGATCAAAAAAAGAGGGGAGTCATGATTGCCGTTCGATCCTCCATAGCATTCTCCCTCAATTACTTAGAACAAGATACTTCCGACAGATACTTAATTTTAGCTGCTTCTTTTAACAACCAGCCACTTGTCATTGAAATATATATGCCCCAAATACTCACCAAAAACACTTCTACAAATCTACACTGCAAAAAATACAGCAATTCCCCAGAGACCAAATTATAATCTGTGAAGATTTCAATGAACTCATAGACCCCCAATTTGACTCTTCCAACCCTAGGCACAGAAAATTTACAGCATTATCAACCCTGACCTCCCTAGAGGACCTATATGACCCTTGGAGGTTTCTCCATGGCACTGAGAGGGATTACTCCTTCTATTCAAGTACTCAAAGATCATACTCCAGGATTGACTTGTTCTGACTTCCAAAGCCCTATTGCAAATGATCTCTAAGTCCACAATTGGAAGTATCACATGGTCGGCCATGTCCCAGTGTCCATCACAATCTCCACCTCCTCCAAACACCCCAGACATAACCCATGGCATTTAAATGCCTCCATATTAAGTGCTGCTGAAAGACGGGAACAGGTGAAATCCAAAATAACCATTTCTTTGACTCTAACACAGGATCCGTGTCCAGTCCTACGACACTATGGCATGCCCATAAGTCAGTGATGAGGGGAATATTTTTAAAACTGGGTGCCCAGGAGAAGAAGAGGAGAAACCTAACTATCGACACTCTTCTCGCCCATATTAAGACGCTCGCACAAATAAATAAACAGAACCCCACCCAAAACACTATAGAAGAAATAAGTAAATTAAGAAATGAATTAAGCTCCTTTCTGCTTAAAGGTCATGATTACTATATTAGACGCCCAGACCAAGTGGGAATTATACCCCACAGGCAAGCATCTGATGCCAGGCACAGGTTTATTGATAACATTGGATGGGCAGAACATCACCAAACACCTTCTCTGCTAATCTCACTGGATGCAGAGAAGGTGTTTGACAGAGTCAACTGGCTATACTTAAATATGGTCCTACAAATATTTGATATACAAGGCCCTTTCTCCAAGCTATATTAGGTCTCTACTCTACCCCCAAAGAAAACGTTTTAACTTCTGGAATGCTTTCCTCCCCTTTCCCATTACCAATGGGATGAGGCAAGGATGTCCCCTATCGCCACTAATCTTTGCATTCATTATAGAGCCCCTTGCCCAAGTCATATGCTCACACCCCCACATTATGGGTCTGACAATCAGTCAGGAACAACATAATATAGGGCTATACTTGGACAACATAATCATCTGCCTTACTGATCCCCTAAAATCCTTGCCCATCCTCTGTGATCTCCTATGCCAGTTTGGTCAAATATCTATGTATAAATTGAACCAATCAAAATCCTCCATGCTAGTAATGGCCTTACCATCACACCTTAGAGCAGCTATCACTATGATCTCCCCATTCTCCTGGGCACCTAGCTTATCAATGACTTATCTGGGCATCCTGTTGGCCTCAATCCTCCTTAATAATCTCTTTATATTACAGCAGAAACTTCAAGATTAGAGTTGAGCGAATACCTGGACGTTCGGGTTCGGAGGGTCCGTACGAACTTTGAGAAAAAATCCGGGTTCGGCACCGAACGTTGCCTGAACGTTATCCCGGACACCGAACCCCATTGAAGTCAATGGGGACCAGAACTTTTAGGCACAAAGATGGCTGTAACAATGTCCTGGCAAGTGCTAGAGGGCTGCAAAAGGAAGTAAAATGGGGGTAAGAGTAGGGCTAGTGCCCTACAAAAAATGGGGATAGGGAAAATAAATTAAAATCAAATAAAAAAATGGGAAGGGGGGGTGGATGTGGAGTAGGAGCCTAGAGGTTGACTAGGCCGTGACCATGGCAGTGTAGGTGGAAGCAGCGGTGGTCGAGTAGGAGAAGGAGGTAGCCAACATGGTATTTTTTTTTTGTTTGTTACAATTGGGGTAGCCCCCAAAATATTGAGGCATATTCAAAAAACAAATATATGAATGGCTGTGTGAGTCCGGTCTAAATGTTTATTCTGCACAAGGTACAGACAAGTCTTGTGGGATCCATGCCTGATTCATTTTAATAAAGGAGAGGATGAGCTGGTGGCGACGAAGGTGGATGTGACGGTACCAGTGCCGGATCAGTTGGAGATCCG
This sequence comes from Glandirana rugosa, assembly GCA_018402905.1. Classification (NCBI taxonomy): domain Eukaryota; kingdom Metazoa; phylum Chordata; class Amphibia; order Anura; family Ranidae; genus Glandirana; species Glandirana rugosa. The sequence continues at coordinate 79,403 of BLSH010101201.1, read as the reverse complement.
AGGATGAGGTGTAGGTGGGGGGGAAGGGTAAAAAAATAAACTAAAATTAAATAAAAGGGATAGGGGTAAAAAACATCCCGTGATCGGGATGAGAATGGGGGTAAAATGAAGGAAAACGTCGGGAGATCGTGAACGGTCCTGTAACAATGTCGGTAGAAACACGGATTTTCAAGACCAGGGGTAACTGAAGTTACCCCAAGCCACAGGCCCTATTGCAAGTCCGTTGCAA
>BLSH010101201.1:49488-71526 GCA_018402905.1 Glandirana rugosa | reverse complement strand
GTCACTTACAGCAACAGCTGGAACCTGGCCCTATAGGAGTAGGCAATGGTTTTTGAACAATAATCTGTCCCTCTAAGCAACAGCTGGAAACTCTCCCTTTCGAACTAGGAGATGATTTTTGAACAATAATGTGTCACTTACAGCAACAGCTGGCCCTATAGGAGTAGGCAATGGTTTTTGAACAATAACCTGCCCCTCTAAGCAACAGCTGGAAACTCTCCCTTTAAAACTAGGAGATTATTTTTTAACAATAATGTGTCACAGCAACAGCTGGCCCTATAGGAGTAGGCAATGGTTTTTGAACAATAATCTGTCCCTCTAAGCAGAAGCCTCTACCTAGTGCAGTCAGATCGCTCAAAGCAGCAGTATGTCAAATCTCAAATTACTCCCACAATCTGATCGTTGAGTACGATTGCACAATCTGATCATTGTGTATGATCGTAATGATCGTTGTGTTAGGCAGGGTTTGATCTGCAATGTGTCACTCAAAGCAGCAGTATGTGAAATCTCAAATTAATCCAACAATCTGATCGTTGTGTACGATCGTAATGATTGTTGCGTTAGGCAGGGTTTGATCTGCAATGTGTCACTCAAAGCAGCAGTATGTGAAATCTCAAATTACTCCAACAATCTGATCATTGTGCACGATCGTATCGATCATTGTTTTATGCAGAGTTTGATCTGCAATCTGCAACTCAAAGCAGCAGTATGTGAAATCTCAAATTTCTGCTATCTGTCCCTCAGAGCAAAAGCAGTAGTAATCTCAGGATGCTGGATCAGATGTTAAAATGTCTGTAATCGTGGTGCGCATGTGTGGGAGCTCCGTGATGGCCGCTTAATCCGGAGCTCCGCACCACCGCCTGCCCGGGGACCCGTCAGCTTGTCCGGGGACCCGTCAGCTTGTCCGGACGGAGGATTAGAGGTCCTCTCTCAGCCGCCTCTGCATCCCCCAGCCCCACACAACCTGGGGGACATCTCCAGCTCGTCAGGGACCAGTGGAGACCATGCTCCGGAGCCTGGCAGGGAAAGAAGGGGGTACCAAGATGGCCACGGCAGCGGCCTGATGCAAGAACCAGACCACTCATGCCCCTTGAGCTCCTCCAGAGGTCCTCAACAAGTCCTTGAGCACCCCCCTGGACCACCTGGGGTAGAAGAGCAGCGGTAAGGTCCCTTTCAATCACCACCTAATTATACAAATAGTGGAACTACACCCTATTGGGTGTACCAAGATGGCCGCCGCATAGGCCTAAAGCATGGTTACAAGCGCTATATAATCCAATACTATCTGCAGCACTCCCTTAAGGGCCTGGGGCTCTCACCTAGCCCTCCAGAGGCTCTACCAAGACTGTCTCTTATTTCCCTGAAGGCTATATTACTAATTTGGGACTTCTGTAATATTTTATCCAGCCCTAAGAAATGGCTCATCCCCCAACTATAACAACTCCTGTCTCCTAACTTAAAACAGATCCTAATCCCCAATTGGGGGTCGTAAACTCAGGCCGCAGAAAGACGCCCCTCCATGTCTGGGCCATCGGCCAAAAAGGACCTCTGTCAGCTTTTTGCTTCGGCTACCACGCAAGGGCTTTCGGGATCAGCTAAGGCTCCAGTAATGGCATCGGGAGGCTAGGAGAGCCCCTACACAGAAGGTCCCCTCCCAGAGACCCCAGGACCCTCAGGCCGTTGTGAATCCAGACCAGTAATATCCCCGGCTCTACTGAACTTCACTCCCGGGTTGAAGGGAGGGCAGCCCCAACCCCCCATCCCCTCACCCACATCCACTGAGTCAATGCTGGGGCGGTTTCAGGGGGAACTTTCATCCCCACAGTTGGATCCAAATAGCCCACTACCTACATCTTCCAATCCGCCTAACCATGACCTGTCCCTACAGGTAGAAGACCTCTACCACAAATTTTCGGCTCTTCTTGAAAGAGGATTAGCAAACACGATTGCCACCATAACAGGGGAGATCAAACCGGACTTCCAAATGTTCGGAAATAGAATTGAAGCAATTGAGAACAAGCTAGAATCAACTGCTGCAACCTCCAATCAGAACTCGGACCTTATCAGTTCCTTACAAGACCAACTAGACACGGTCCTCTCAAGAATCGACGACCTGGAAAATAGATCCAGACGATACAACTTTAGGGTGAGAGGCCTTCCGGAAGAGATTAAGGACATCCCAGATGCAATTCGGAATCTGATTTCCAACTTACTCCCTGAGATGCCAAAACATCGTCTGGAGCTGGATAGGGCCCACAGAGCCTTAGGCCCCCTCGGAAAGACGGTACCCCGAGAGATATAATTGTCAAACCACATTTTTACGCCATAAAAGAAGGGATCATGAAACAGTCTCGAAGTGCCGACAAGATTCTATGCATGGGCCACAAGGTACAAATCTTTGCCAACCTCGCTCCATCCACCATCCAAAAGCGGAGAGCTCTTAAACCTCTCCTGACAGTTCTAATGGAGAAGTAAATCAAATACAAATGGTCCTTTCCGTTTGCCGTCAAATTCTCCCTCAAAGGAAGGGAATATGCCTTCTCCTCCCTACATGAGGGAGAGAAACTATTGCTTCATCTAAACCTGATCTCTCAAGAATCCAGTATGGATACCACTAACAACATCGGGTCATCTAAGAGACAGTCACCAACCAGCCCCAGGACCCCCCGTTGGAAAAAAGCCAAGCCTAAACGAGCTAAAGAAAATGGGGCTCCATGATTTGACCCCTTAACGTGCTCTTTTAGGACTTCACTTTTCTATCTTTGGGCCCCGAAGAAGGACCTCGTTTCTGATCCCTTTTTGTCCCTCACTACCCCGATGAACCCCACTGTTACTATGAACTAGTCAAGATGAGGACGAACTCTGCAAGTCTGTGCCTAACACTCTTGATATCGCTGCCTTTTAGCTTAATGGTCGTACAGAAAGTAGTCATCCTTGGTTGATTTTCTTCAAGAATTTTTGAAAGTGAACAGGATTACCTCATAGCTGTTTCTTCTTTTTTTCCTCTCTAGTTTGAAAAAGGAGAGCTCCACAAGGCCCCTGGTTCTCGCTTTTTCCACTAGCACTAGCATTAGGACATAAGCCCCCGAGTGGACATTTCCCTTATGGGGAGAAGTCAAGGAAATAAGGACAGCATGATGACTCTTTCTTCCTTGTGCGGCCCCCTCCCTCTGGTATAAGGAGGGGAGGAGGCCACTTGTATTTGGTATCATAGTTAAATTTGGATCAAGGTTACTGCAATTATTCCTTTTGTTATATTGAGGGTCCTGGGGTGGGCGAAGACAGACCAGAGATGGGCATCCTGGCATTATCAGCCAAACGTCTTGATTTGTTCTTAAGGGTACCCAAGGGGCTCTATATTTTCTCCCCCCTTGGTCATTTTTCCCTTATAAGGAGAAAATGGCCCTTTTCAGGGCTCTTGTACAAGCAAACGTGGTTAACAGTGTTTATTTCTCAGCTAATGTTCCTTTTCTTCTTTCTCTCCGCTCTCCTTTGTCTCTCCCCAACTTTTTCTAGGGTGGTTGTTGCTCAACATACAGTCCTCTGGTATATTCAAGGCTTCTTGTCTTGTGAGTGCTTCCGGGAGCGGGTAAGTTCTTACATTACCACTTTTATCGGATACCCCTGTAGCGATGGCTGACCCACCCTATTGCCCTTTAAGGGTTGCCACCCACAACGTCCAGGGACTAAACTCCCCCATAAAATGCAAAAAAATTGGAGATCACTACAAATCTTTAAAGCTAGACATAATAATGCTGCAGGAAACTTACTTCCCCTCTAGTTATAAACCAAATCTTTTACATTCACACTTCCCTCAATTTTATTTGGCCAGCGGCGAAAATAAAACAAAGGGAGTGGCGATACTTTTCTCGAAATATTGTAACTTTAAGTGGTCGTCAGAAGTAAAGGATCCAGAAAGCAGGTATATTTTAGTTAAGGGTACTATAGAAGATCAAATAATATCCTTAATCTCTTACTATGCTCCAAATAAATTCAAACTAAAATTTTTTCAGAGAATATTAGACGTCCTTTCCCCCTTGCTGGAGGGAACTATCATTCTCGGGGGAGACTCAAACGTCGCTTTTGACCAAACATTAGACAGATCTAGACCCCTAGGCAGCCAACTCCTACACCCTTCCAGAGAAAGCCTGAGGATAGCTAAACTCTTACACACTCATAATTTAGTAGACGTCTGGAGGGACAAGCACCTCTCCAAAAGGGACTTTACGCATTTTTCTAGCCCTCACAATTCGTACTCTAGGATAGACCATCTCTTTACTCCTTGCTAGATTCTACCTTCCACCCTAGACGCCCACATCTACGATACTGTTCTGTCGGATCACTTGATAGTGACGATGCAATTACTGCTTAGATCAAAATTTTTCCCCAGACCGCATTGGAGACTTAATGAATCTCTGTTATCGGACCCAGTTATAAATACTGAAATCGATAAAAACCTCCAAGAATTCTTTGCCTTTAACGTGTCGGACATCTCTTCAGCAGAAACGGTCTGGGCAGCTCATAAGGCCTATATTAGAGGCAAACTAATTCAGATAGCTTCCCGGATTAAACGGGAAAGAGGTCTGGCCCTGTTAAAACAGTCTTTAACAGCACTTAAAGCAGAGCATAAGTCTAACCCCTCCAGTATGCTATTAGATAAACTAGACAAGGCCAAGTTAGAGCTTAGTCTTGCACTCACTACTAGGGTGGAGAAGGCTATTCGGTGGTCCAAAAATAAATTCTACACTCAAGATAATAAAATGAGCTTGCTCCTAGCCAGGAAGCTCTCCCCTAGGAACAGACATCTCATGATACCTAAAATTAGGGTCGACGATAATCCTCCCTCTTCTAACCCCAACAAAGTGTTAGGGGCTTTCCAAAGATATTACAAGGATCTTTACAGACCTGGGTCAGACGAAAATGTAGAACATATAAACAAGTTTCTTGAGGACGTATCCCTTCCTACCCTCTCGGCCCAACATAGAAATTTAATGGACAAAGCAATCTCGGAAGAGGAGCTGGTAGAGGTTATTAAAAACTTAACCACTTCAGCCCCAGAAGGATTTCCCCCTTTAGGACCAGAGCCCTTTTTGCGATTCGGCACTGCGTCACTTTAACTGAAAATTGCGCGGGCGTGCGACGTTGTACCCAAACGAAATTTGCGTCCTTTTTTTCCCACAAATAGAGCTTTCTTTTGGTGGTATTTGATCACCGCTGCATCATTTCTGATCGCCGCTATAAACAAAAGAAGTGCGACAATTTTCCAAAAAAAACCCCAAATTTCTTACTTTTTGCTAAAATACAAATCCAAAAAAAAATATAAAAAAACATTTTTTTCATCGGTTTTGGCCGATTTATATTCTTCCTCATAGTTGTGATAAAAAAAAATCACAATCGGCATTTATTGATTGGTTTGCGCAAAAGTGGTCGCGTTTACGGATGATGAGAATTCATTTCTGGGGTTTTTATTTTTTTTTATTTTTTACTAGTAATGGCGGCGATCTGCAATTTTTAGCGGTACTGCGATATTGGGGCGGACATGTCGGAACATTTTGACACTTTTATGGGACCATTAGCATTTATACAGCGATCAGTGCTATAAAAATGCACTGATTACTGTGTAAATGCCATTGACAGTGAAGGGGTTAACCTGCAGGGGGCGCTCTAAGGGTTAACAGTGTTCCCTGGGCGTGTTCTAACTGTGGGGGGACTGCCCTAGCAGGGGAAGGGAAGCGATCACAGCTTCCATGTAGAGGAAGGCTGTGATCACAGCCCTTCCCCCTCTCACAGAATGGAGGTCTGTGTTTACTTACAATGACCTCCGTTCTTTCACTCCGGGGGGGCATCGCGGGTGATCGAATCCACCACACCCGCTCCCTGGCCCTCCCCGGACACAGTGAGCGCGCGGGCGCACCTCCGGTGGCGCGCGCTCACTGGGCTCGATATCGCAGCCGCCGTCATATGACGGCGATTTGCGCAGGAGCGCCACACTGTCACCGTCAATTGCCGATCAGCGGTCGGCAAGCGGTTAAAACCTGGTTCAGCCCCAGGGCCAGACGGGTTCTCAGGCCCCTATTATAAAACATTCTCCAAAACCCTCGCTCCTCATATGTTAAGATTTTTTAATGCCAAAATGAAAGGGGACCCTATCGAGAAACAATTAAACACGGCATATATCACGGTAATCCCCAAACCTGATAAAAACCCAGAGGACGTTGATAACTATCGCCCGATATCACTCATAAACAATGATTTAAAAATCCTGACCAAGATCATGGCCAACAGACTGGCCACATTTATCAATCAATATATCAACAGAGATCAGGTAGGATTCATCCCGACACGTCAAGGCCCGGATCAGATTAGAAGGGCAATTAATATAGTTTCCATTCTTCAATCCAATTGGCCAGGGGGTCCAGCCCAAAAGGGAATGCTTCTATCTCTGGATTTATGCAAAGCGTTTGATTCAGTCTCTTGGACCTACCTGTTCTCTTTGTTGAAACGCTGGGGTTTTGGTGATAGATTCCGGGGTCTGATTGGAGCCCTATACTCTTCCCCGCAAGCTATGATCAAGATGCAGGGCTTCTTCTCAAACCCATTCCCGATTAAGACAGGCACTCGGCAAGGGTGCCCCTTATCCCCTTTGCTATTTGCGATCGCAATAGAGACTCTAGCCACAGCCATTCGAAACAAGCCAGGTATCAAAGGGGTCTGTGGGTTATTCGCAGATGACTTACTAGTGTTCATAACTTCCCCAGTATCTACACCTCCCTCTCTCTGCCAGCTTCTCAATAAATTTTCAGAGATTTCAGGGCTTCAGGTCAATTATACAAAATCCCAAGCGCTTAACATCTCTTTACCTCCAAACTTGAGTCAGAATTTAGATTTAAATGGAGTAATTCCTCCATCACTTATCTAGTAATTAAACTTACATCCAAATTTGAAACCTTGTATAGCTCCAACTATCCACCTTTATTCTGCAAATAGAGGCAGATCTCAAAACGTGGTCTTAACAAAACATCTCTTGGCTAGGTAGAGTCAACTCAATCAAATTGACGCTGCTCCCCAGACTCCTCTATCTATTTCGCTCGTTACCCATCCCAATTCGAAAAGATCATCTTTCCTCTTTTCAAAGCAAAATTCTAAAATTCATCTGGGGAAATACGGGTTATAGGATCCCCCAGCAAACTCTATTCCTCAGTAGAAGGAGGGGTGGCGTAGGTCTCCCGAATCTAGAGAAATATTTTTATGCAGCTAGACTAGCTCAATTATCTTCCATTTACTCCAGGCAGCAGAAGCAGGACTGGCTCTGGATAGAGAGGGAAGCTATACCTCGGCACACCCTGGATTTTCTCCTGTGGTGCCCCCCCAAAGAAAGACCCCCCATTTTAGCCCCCTCTCTCTCCAATGAACTAGCTTTATGGGACAAAATCAAACACAACTCGTCCTTAGTCTCCTCAATTAGACCGTTAGCACACCTCTTTAACAACCCGGAGTTCCCTGCAGGTCTTAATATTAAAGCCTTTCAGTGGTGGCTAGACAAGGCTTATTCCGTATAGGACACTTCTTCACAAACAAAGGCCCTATCTCATATAGATATTGTGTAAGTGTTCTAGAACTTCCTGATTCAGAGAAGTTTAGATTTTATCAGATCTCTAACTTCCTCCATAAAATCTGGAAAGAGAAACCCCTCCCACCTAGCTTTTCTTTGTATGAACAGTGGTGTGGCCAGCCGTCATTACAAAAGGGGGGTATCTCTCTCATTTATGAAGCACTCACACTTCCGGTTAAGAAAGCAGCTTATATGACTAATTGGGAGTCAGATCTTCAATTTGACTGGGATTTGGACAAATGGCAAAAGGCCTGTTCTAGATCCTTTAAGGGTATACTCAACACCAGTATTTCGGAAGCTAGTTTGAAAGTGATGATGAGGTGGTACCTAACACCAGCCAGGCTTCATAAATTCCTACCAAATCATGATCCTTCCTGCTTTAGGGGCTGCAAGCTCCAGGGCACCATGGTCCATATATGGTGGGAATGCCCAAGAATAAGATCTTTTTGGAACAAAATCTTTTGCATCATCCAGAAGGTTGCAGGTATCAAAATCCCAAGGTCTCCAACCCTTGCCCTCTTAAATGAGCACAACCCTAATGCCACTAATGCTAATAGAAAACAAATACACTTCATTCTGTTAGGAGCTAAGATCACAATAGCCAGAGCTTGGAAACTAGATCGGGTCTCCCCGAAAGCGGCCATCCGGAAAATGTATTGGCTGATGGAAAGCTGGCAAGTATTAGTCAGGACAATTTAAGTAAATTTGAAGTAGTATGGGAACCTTGGGCTAACTTTGTGGGAGTTCCCCTTACTCCCGGCTTGTAAAGGAGCCAAGTTCGCTTGAGCTCGTGCTGCAGCAATGACCACCCCTTCCCTTTTCCTCCCCTCTCTTCTTTTCTCCTTCCTTCTCTTCTCCCTCCTCCTTTCTTTGCTTGTTTCTACACGATTCAGTCATTATTATTCTAACATGAGACATCTCTCTCATAATGTTTCTCACAAGGTTTTTTTTTTTAGATATCTTTACCTTAAGTTATTCAGTGCACACATAATTGTCTTTCTCTCAATATATTGTTGGAGATATCCCTCCTTTAGAGCTGGAGGCAGCATCCGCCCGGCAGGTTGTCCTGGGGGCAAGGCCTTCTACATCTGGCACAGTGTCTCCCCATGTGGGTGTCAGGAGGCAGGAGGCCTTCCCCTGGTTGACCATCCGACGGAGTTTAAGTCGGGATGGGCTGGGGGTCAGCCCCTTGTCCTTGTCCGCAGTACCTTCTTAGGAGTGCGGCTCCCAGGTTACGACTTGATCCTTCGAATGCATAGACCCCCTCCACCTTTACAAGTTTTAGTCTTTAAGTAGTCCTCAGTTCCTCTATCTGTCTGGACTCAAGACTCCATGCAATACTTAGCTCTGTTAGCTTAATTATCTTGTTTATTTCATGCATTACTGTAAGTGTTCTTTAGTCACCACCAGAACAAGTGAAATCATTCAGTCCCAATTGGACATTTTTTTGTTATGTATTCTTGCTCTGAGTACTCCATATTTTCTTCATTGTAGTTGACAATGTATTGTCCTGTATGCTTAAATTTGAATAAAAATGTATTGAAAAAAAAAATGTCTGTAATCTCTCCCTCACGCCGACAGCTTCCTCTACCTACACTAACCCAAGAGCATGTGACATGCAGCACTGTGACTCCAGCTTATAAAGAGGCTGGGTCACATGATCCACTGGCCAATCACAGCCATGCCATTAGTAGGCATGGCTGTGATGGCTTCTAAGGGCAAACCAGTGAAATGTTTGTTGATTGGCTATTCAACATGCGTGATCAACTACCAGAACCCAGAACCCGAACCCAAACGTTTTTTGAAATGTCCGTGTTCGGGTCCGGGTCCCGGACACCCGAAAGTTCAGTACGGACCCGAACGTTACAGTCCGGGTTCGCTCAACACTATTCAAGATATCTCCAAATCCCTTCTCAAGGTATGTACCTCGTGGTCTGGCTGGATAGCCCTCTCCAAGATGTTCCTCCTGCCACACATTCTATATTTCTTAAGGACTTTGCCTCTACCCTTATTACAGTCAGATCTAGCCAAACTTCAAAGCAATCTTAACAAATTTATCTGGGCAGCACGCAAACCCCGAATTAAAGGCTCCCTAATGAGCACTCCCCGGGCATATGCTGGACCTGGGGTACCAGACCTAAAACCATACTATAAGGCAAACATATTAGATCAAACAAAAAATGTATGGAACCCTATTTCATCACAACGCTGGACCCAAATTGAAACCTTGGCCTTGCCTCATGACCCTTCACTAACCCTAGCAGCCATGTGGATTGGGCATCATCCCTCTCGTTCATTTCTGCCAACCATTAACGCGACAATGGCCACATGGAAAGCTATTCTACAAGCTTCCTCGGGGATACACATTCAAACGCTCCACCATCTTCCATTATTAGCGTTATTCCTGATCTCAACAGATCTACCTCTACTGAGATGGACCTCACTGGGTATCCGGAAACTGAGTGACCTATTCCAGCAACATAAACTCTTACCCTTTCAAAAACTGAAGGATCTGTTTGTTATCCCCAACAAGGAGTTCTATGCTTATCTATTTTCAAAAAAGTTTTATTGAAAAGATTTCAAATATACAGATTACAGAGTACAGCAGGAAACACAGTACTTAAGTATAAGATCTAAAGCATAACATAACATCATAGCCAAAGGGTGATTACAATAGAAGTACAATTCTTAGCAATGTAAGCCATGGTGTATTTGATAGTGGGCGTGTGTGGGTTTGGGACATAACAAGAATAATGCAAAAGAGTCGACCATCTAAAAGTTAAAGGGGATCAATGGCTCAATAAGAGGCTATATGTATGGCTAGTCTAATTAGGCTTTCTCAGTATATGAGCAACCCGGGCATCCTCATAGAATTATACTTTTTGTATTAGATCCATGATCAAAGGTGACAGTATATCATAAGTCTGGCCTTTATCTTCTTGGAGTAGGTTGGATGGGTGCTTCCAAGGATTGTATAGGAGGATTAATAGCTGGTAGGAAAACGGGTTTCCCTAGGATCGGAGGACTCAGGGGGGAGATGTGGCTTGCGCCCAGTATCTCGTTCCCAGTCTCCATCCCCAAGGACCCAATAGAGCATATTGGGTTTGTGAGGGGGGGAAGAGGGTGGAGGGGAAAAGGAAAAAAAAAAGAATGGGGTGGGGAGGGAGGGAAGTAGAGAGGGGATATAAAAGAAAAGAAAAAATGAATATACAAGAGCAGAATTAGTGCAATAAAATAGCTATAGTGATGTTACGTCTTCCACGATTAAGCAATGGACGGGATGGTCTATACGACGTCTCGGTAGGATTGGGGTTGAGTAAATTTCAGCCAAGGGTCCCAGATCTTGGCGTATGCGTGTGAGCGATCATTTGATATATGTATTAGTTCTTCTAGTTTATTTATACGGTTACATTTTGATATCCATTCCTTTAGGGATGGGGATTCTGTGGATTTCCAATGTTTGGGTATACAGAGGCGCGCGGCATTGTTCATATGGACAGATATAGATTTATGGTAACCTTACCTTTCTGCACACAAGTGCAGAAGGTATTGGGAAGGGGAGAATTCCAGGGGTAGAGAAGAAATTTCGCTTGTTAAGGAGTGGACCTTTTGCCAGAATGGCTGAATGGCAGAGCTAGACCACCAAATATGGAGGGGGAACCTACTTCTTTTCCGCATCTCCAACATGTGTCGGGGATAGACGGCATAAGCTTGTGTAGCGCTTCAGGTGTTTTGTACCACCTTGTAAATATTTTATAGCCGTTTTCTTGAATGTTCACTTTTAGTGAGCTTTTATGAATCAGTAGGTGGACCCGCTCCCAGGTTGCTTCATCAAGCTCTTTCAGGAGGGCATCTTCCCAGTATTTGTGGGTGGTGTGCATGATAGACTCAGATTTCCCAAAAAGGCCTGAGTAGGTTATGGAAATGACATGGCTTTGTGGAGAAGAGTTTGTGCAAAGTGCTTCAAATGATGTCAGGGGTTGGGAATATTTCTCGCGGCGTGTTGGGTGATTCAGGAAGTGTTTGATCTGAAGGTACAGCCAGAGTGGGAATTTGACTGTTTTTCCAGTTTTTGGTGTTGAACAAACTTTTCCTTGTGGAAAAAATGTCTGGCTTGTAGTTGGTCATGGGGCCATTCATCTTTCAGGATGTTCCCTGAAAGACCTGGTGGGAAGTCTGGGTTCCCCCTAAGAGGGGGTGACAGGGCTATTTATGCTGGAAACTGCATGGTGTTTGCAGGCTGCATAAAAGACGCGTAAAGTCGAGCCTATGAGGGGGTGGGAAATGAGCTCTATGGGGATATGTTTTCTGGGAAGCCACGGGGTGTTGCCTAAGTTGGGTATGGAGAGCAATTGCTCAACTTGAGCCTATTTTTTGCAATGGTGGTGGACATTCCAGTCAACTATCCTTGCTAGATGTGTAGCTATGTGGTAGCGCTGAAAGTCTGGCAGACTAATACCTCCTTTTGCTTTTGGGAGGACAAGTTTGTCCCAACTGATCCAGGGGCCTTTAAGTTTCCAAAGGAAGTGCCTGCAGATATTTTTGAGTTTCAAGAAGAATTGGGGGGGGGGCATCTGAATGGGTATAGCCTGCATTTTGTATAACAATCAAGGTAGTACCATCATTTTGAGGATGGAGGCCATCCCGAACCATGATAGGTGTGGCAGGTCCCATCGCTTCAGGTCTAGTTGTATTTTTTGTAGTTCTGGGGGGAAGTTTCTCTTGTAAATATCCTCTAGAGTTTGGGGTATTAGGATGCCTAAGTATTGTATGGCAGAGGGGGCCCAATGGAATGGGAAATTTTCTTGGCAAAGGACTACCACATCAGGGGGGAGAGTCACATTCAGTGCATGAGATTTGGAAAGGTTGATTTTGAGATTGGATACAGTTCCAAAATGCTTAAATTTTTCTAAGAGGACTGGAAGAGAGGTTAGTGGGGATGAGAGGAATAAAAGGACATCATCAGTGAAAGCTGCCACTTTGAATTCCTGTTCTTTGATTATGATGCCCTTGATGTCTGCAGTGGCCCTAAGCTGACATAGAAAGGGTTCCAAAGTAAGGATGTAGAGTATCGGGGAAAGGGGGCAACCTTGCCTGGTGCCATTATGGATGGGGAAGGCGCTCGATAGGTGGCCGTTCACTCCGACTCTGGCAGTGGGGTTGGAGTAGAGAAATCGAATAAAAGTCAAAATCCTATTTCCCAACCCCAGCGCCCGCAGCGTTGTCATCATGTAGTCCCATGCCACTCTATCGAACGCCTTCTCCGCATCCATAGATAAAAAAATCCTTCCTTCTGGATGGAGATCAACCAATGCTGGATGTTGATTGCCTTAATGGTGTTGTCCCTGGCCTCCCTGCCAGGAACAAACCCCACTTTATCCATTTTGGTAGATGTGTGTTAAGGCGTGTCGCTAAAATTTTAGAGAGGAGCTTTACGTCCACATTCAAGAGAGAAATTGGGCGATAGCTCGTAACATCTAATGGGTCTTTTTCGGGTTTAGGTATTACAGTGATGTGGGCCTCTAGGTTGGTGTGCATATTTGTAGATAACGCAGAGGTGGAATTAAAGGCCTCGAAGAACCTGAGACCCAGGAGGTCGGGGAAGCTTTTGAAATATGATGAGGGGAACCCATCTGGTCCAGGACATTTACCCGGCTTAGTGGTTTTCAATGCAATACTGAATTCTTCCAGAATTAGGGGTGAGTCCAGGGAATCAGCCTCAGTTTTCGTAAGGGCTTTAGGGCTAAATTTGCATAGGAAGTTGGCTATTAATGTTTCTCTCCCAGTGGGCTCAGGGGGGGTTTGGTGACTTATTGTTGGCATCAATATTATAGAGGGAATTATAGTAGTTTTGGAACTGTACTGCAATCTCGTCATTTCTAGAGTGTTTGGAGCCTAGATGATCCCTGATGTGGTGTACCGTGTGGTTTAAGATGCAGCGTTGGGTGAGCTGGGCCAGCAATTTGCCTGGTTTATTACCCTGCTAGTAGAACAGTTTGTTAGTTAGAATGCGTCTTTTCCTTTCTCTTTGGAAAAGTAGTTCTTCTAACTTTGTTCTAGCGTCTGCCAGTTCAGTGCCTACCTGCAGCGCCCGAGATTGCTTGTGTTGGGCTTCTAGGGAGCTAACCTCGTTTGCCAGTTCCCTGATTGAGGCTTGGTGGATTTTCCTTTTTCTGGCTGTCAGGGATATAATATGTCCTCTTACCACATATTTATGTGCTTCCCACAGGGTCATTGGGGTGATGTCTGGGGTATTGTTTGTCTTAAAGTAATTTTTTATCGTCTGCGTTAAATCTGATAAGCTTGCAAGACGCATCCATGCGCTATACTCTGGTGTGGGTTAAGTGTTCTGGAAATCTAAGAGTCAGGGTAATGGGGTTATGATCTGAAAGGACCATGGTTTCAATACTAGTTGAATGGAGGAATTCTAGGTCAGTTTGCTTGATGAATAAATAGTCTAACCGCAAGTATCGGTTATGGGGTGGGGAATAAAAAGTGAAGTCCCTTTCCTTGGGGTAGAGAGTCCTCCGGGTGTTGTGAAGTGTAAGCGAGGCTAGTTGAATTTTAGCTTGTTTGAGAGCGGAGTATGGGAGCAAAGTTGAGCCATTGTAGGTATCCAGATCCATGGGATCTGTTTAGTGTCTGGGCAATATACATTCGCCAAGGTAAGTGGTTTGTCGTGCCATGTCCCTTTCAGGAAAAGATATCTCCCCTCTGGGTCTTGCATCGTGTCAGATAAGTTAAAGGCAAAGAGCCGAGATAGAACAATTGCCACCCCCTTAGCTTTGGAGACTTCTGCAGTTGCGGGAAACACTGTAGGAAAATGTTTATTGGACCATTTAGTAATGGATGATCTTTTAAAGTGTGTTTCCTGAAGGAAAATAACCTGGGTTTTCAACTTGTGTGCCTCTGACAAAACGCTATTACGCTTCTCAGGGATGTTTAGGCCCTTAGCATTAAGGGAGTATACTTTTAACTCTAAAGAGGAGGTTTTGCCCGCAGGTGGCGCCATCTTAGCATAAGTTTGTTATCGGGAGGGGCTTTATGCCTCAGAGATCCTGGGTACGGTTAACACTATATCTCTCAAGTGGAAGGAGGAAGAAAGAGAAGAAGAAGAGAAAAAAAAGGGGGGAGGAGGGTTAGAAGTGGAAGGGGGGTAAGGGGTAGGGAGGAGGAGAACTAGTATACAAATAAGCCTAAGGTCACGAAGAGAAGGTTAGGCTCGGGGTTGCAATCTGTAAGTGAATACGTACTGGTTTCCCAAATGAAAATCTCACTCCCTTTAAGAGGAAGGGAGATTTTCTGTCTAGTAGGTAGACGTGGGATTATGAGATAACCAGAGGCGGCCGTAAGTCCCTGCTGGCACACCTATTTTAAGGGAGGTGGGTATCAGGGGTTGGTCTTTTCCAGGGGTGAGCCTGTCACTCTGGAGTAGGGGTATAACTAGGAGGTAGCCGGACGGTGAGTGTGGACACCATCACCTCAAATAAGGGGGTTGTCATAAACTGTGGGTACCAGGGTAGAAATGATGAAATGTGTAGGGGCGTGGGGGAAGAAGGGAGCTGGAAAGTAAAGGCTACCCGATGTTTCCTATTCGAGGCGGGGATTAATGCGTTAGGACAGTACTCCATCCCCTCTGCCTAGGCCCATTGCCAGAAGGTATAAGTGACCCACATGGAACAAAAATCAATAAACAACACCACATAAAACAGTAAGGTTTGTAAAAACAAATCTCGATTTAAGTTTAAGTTTAGCCGGCATCTATGTAGAGGGAGAGGGTGATAGTTTAGGGTGTCTCATGTCTTCCAGGCTCCCTTCGCAAAGCGAGGAGGGTGGAGAGAGGAGGCCCATCTCTCTTCTTAGGTTCGGAAGCTTGGTCCTCTAGCTAGAGAGCTCTTCGTGCTGGCTGTTGTCTAAGACTAGCTGACAACAGTGTAGGTGCCGCGCTCCGTCAGTGCCTGGATTCAAAATTTTGGGCATTCACTGTGTGTTTGATCTAGGGTCTCGGGGGTCAATGCAACTGGGTGGCAGAAATTGTGGGAACAAATGTGTAGTATTAGTACCTGACGGTTCTTTTCAACTGAACTTATTGGGTGGAATATCATGTGATAAGAACTATTTCAGTGTGTGTCATCGATATGCCCTGGAGATTGGAGCAGCCTATCTATCTTTAGCCTAGAAGTCCCATCTCCCCCAACCTGGTATCTACCGGGGGATCCAGGCTGGGTGAGAGGGGAAGCCAGGGACCAAAAAATTGTTGCTTCCTCAGTTGTAGTTTAGAGCGACATCATCACATGAACCCAGCAAGCAATTTGACTGATATAAGACTGTTACCGGACCTTCAACATTTAACTATTGAACATACTTGAATTCTAAGGATATCGAAACTTACTATCTTAATGATGAGTTTAAACAGACATCTGAAAAAGAGAGATCTCTATTAAGTTTGGCATATGCCTTGTATCGGGTCACAGGCAAATGCCCCACAGAAATGCCAAGTAGAATTTGTTCAGGAGTCCCTGTCTCCAATAATTGAGACCTCCAGGAGAGGTCTAGGTTCGACTCCGCATTCAGAGTTTATATCCGTCTGTGAGATGCCCCCATCACTCTTTTCTTACCGACAAGATACTCAGGTGCTGCCGCGGGGATGACACATAGAGTCTTGAAAAATCAGGGGAGGAGGTCTCCAGGCAAGATAAGCGAAGGGTTGCTGCTTAAGTTTGTGTCCCTTGCCCTAGGACCGCTGAAGAGTGATCAAATTTGTCCATAAAGAAAGATTTCAGGGACAACAATCAGCTCATACAGTAGAGCTCGTAGCTTGAGGGCTCAAAGTCTTGGCTGTATCCTGAGGGGGACAACCAATAATTATCTTATCCAGAGGAGTTTTAATACTGTTGAAGTATGAGGAAGTCCGTATGAATCTCGGGTGGCGGGCAGGAGTAAGGAGAGTGTGTATGACCAGGTTCCACTCAGGAAATCAGGCTTTCACATCTTTATTACACCTTACCGAGTTGGGTGAGAGTCTAGGTGGATCTTCGGTTTCCATATCTCCGTGGTGTCTTCGTGGTGATGTGGAGGAAGGTCGCCAGCGTCTGGGGCGAGGTCGTTGATGCCTTGGGGATTCTCCCGTGTGGACAGAGATCCAAGGATCTGGCTGTAAGAAGGCACTGTACCAATCTGGGACATCTACTCTGGGGATCATTAAGGTTTCAGAGAAGCTTTGTAGGTCAGCAGGTGTTCTCAAGGATGCTGTACGGTTACCCGAGTTTCCCTGCAAACAAAACTTGTATGTTATGTGCCTCTCCAGTAACACCTGGAGGAGGGGCCGCAGCTCTCTCCTGTGTTGAAGTGTAATGGGCGAGAGATCCTGGTAAAGTTGGATCTGAGCTCCTTCATGTCGCAGGTGTTAATGGTTGCGCGCAGCTTTTAAGATGTCTTCTTTTTGAATAAAGTTAGTCAGGCAGCAAATGATGTCCCTTGGGAGCTCATTGTCATGACCCCCGGGGCGCAAGGCACGATGGCACCTTTCCGTGTAAACTAGGGCATCCAGAGGTCTCCCTAGTAGAGCATTAAATATAGCCCAGTTTGCATTTGGGGGCCCTCAATGGTCTCGGGGGGCTCCCTTACTCTTATGTTATGGCGTCTCCCGCGATTCTCTAGGTCCTCCAGGTGCCTATGGATGTCAAAGATATGTTGAGCTTGGGAGTCAGAGGAGTGCTGCAGCTGCTGAATGGTGGCCCCATGGTTCGTGGCGGCCACCTCCACATTTTCCAACCAGCCTGCGATCATTCGGAGGTCGGCACGTAAGTCCGAAATTGCAGCGGAGAACGTGTTTTTTATATCAAGTGCAACCATCTGCAGGTCTGTAATGGTTAGAGCGGGCGGAGGAAACTGTATTGGTGTACCTGTGGTTGCTGCGATGGGGCCGTCATGTGATCCGGGTTGAACGGAGCTACTACAGTCCCCGGCTTGTGCGGGTGACAAGGCCTCAGGTTGCTGTGAGCGGAACATTGCAGGAATTGTTCTACTCAGCTGAGTGGAAGGTGGCTCCTGGGGTCTGGAAGGTGTCGGGCCACGTCCCGCCACCTAACTGCAGTTGTATGCACTGGATAACCCACTAAAGAACGCTTTATTAAGGTGGTGGGTGTCGGAGCTGTCCTACTCTGCGGCCATCACGGTTTCCGGCCAGGTCACGCCCCTTGTTCTATGCTTATTTAAGGATCCGACACATCCTCTCACCTAGAATCTTATCAACCGATTCCATAACCAAGGACATTTTAACCTTCTTCAATCTTACCAACAAAAAAGTACGAAGTATCTCCCACCTGTATAACTTACTAGCGAAACCTAAACAGCAGGAGAAAACAACAGCTATGTCTTTCTGGGAAGACACCCTAAAAAAGGAGTTCCCTACCTGAGTCTGGCACCAGGCCATATACACTCCCTATAGGTACTCCAGAAATACCTCACATTGGGAAACCCTATAAAAAATGTTATGCTGCTGTTATTACCCACCTGTAAAATTAGTCCAGATTTTTTTCAAACCAGTCTAAGAAATGCTGGAGGAACTGTGATACTGATGGACATATTTTCCACATCTGGTGGGAATGCCCACCCATTACTGTTTTCTGGACAGGTTTCTCAACCCTCATTGGGAATGTCACTGGAGAGCATCTCAAATTGACCCCCCAGATGGCTCTCTTTGGGCTAGAACTCACAAATTGCCACTCAGAATTCCACCCTATAATCACACATATTTTAATCGCTGCCCACCTTTCCATAGCCAGAGTCTGAAAACAGGCCAAAGCCCCTACTCTACATAGCACCATCACAATACTGAATGATCACTTAACCATGGAATTCCTATACACCAAAGCACATATGACACTGGAGAAATTCCATAATCACTGGCAATTCTGGTTATTAGACCCAACCCACCTTCATTAACAAGAAAGCAAATTAAACGCTAAACAGACTGCAATTCTATACTAATGTACCCGAAGGGATGCCATTTGGGAGCACAAAACAAAATATCTTCTAATAACATTTATTGGACTATTGTATTCTATAAAGTGTAAGATACAATATCACTAAATCGGCTATACTGTATGTTCCTTTGATAACTGCTATCACTACCTACTTAACTCTTCCTCACTTCCCACCACTATACTTTTCAACCTCCTTCATCCTACTGCATAGGATCAACTATTGTATACAACTATATTACCGATAGCATATTTGGGTGGAGTTGCTGCCCTCCCTGGGACACAGCTTTGTTCCCTAAGGGGGTGTCTGGGTCAGGGAACAGCAACCCTACCACACAACTAATAAAGTTATTATGTATGTTGCTCGATCTTAAATACAATTACCATCTGCATTCTATGCATAAGTGTAACCCCCTGTTACGCACCCTAATGTTCAATGTGCTAAGATATTGCTTTGTTTGTTTCCTTGTGTACTCTTCTACAAAGGAAAATCAATAAAAATTATAGTAAAAAAAAGATTAAAAAAAAAGTAAATCTGCTCATTTGAGAACTGCACTTTACTTTGCATTGTCACTTTTTTACAGTTTGGGATCACTAAATGTGAGAAAAATACCTATAGTTTGAGAACTACTGACCATGTGTTTCTCAAGTAACTCAAAAACTCTCAGATAGCTTTCTGCTTCTAAATGCTGAAGCACATAGTATATTATCTATCTATCTATCTATCTATCTATCTATCTATCTATCTATCTATCTATCTATCTATCTATCTATCTATCTATCTATCTCATATAATGAAATGTGTTCATGGTTATTAACTAACATATGTGATTAATAACAGATACAATTTTTGTCTTAACATCTTGATTTTTTTACTGTGCTTATTTATTCTAAGCTGGATTGAAGGGACTACTTTTTCATTTCAAAACGTGACTGAATTGTAAGCCATTATACAATGAATTCAGTATTAAATCAATCTATATGTTACAGCAGTGACTTGCAATTGAATTCCATAGTATTGCACCACCTTGGTTTCAAGTTAAGAAATCAATCACCCTCTCTTCTACTACAGAGCAATTTAGTGCATACAATTGCCTCACAACAGTAATCTACTATCATCCTATGACCCAAACAATCTAAGTATTAACCTCAGAAATAAATCAATTGACCTTAAATAATATACTACATTAATATAACACAGCCACATATTCTAAACTTAATTCCACATTTTATTTAATAAAGGACAAAATACAAGAATGAAACCACAGTGCAACTAAATCAAAGACACAATTATGTTGGCTCCATGGGTTTTGAGATTGAAAAGAGGGTATACATTTCTCAGTTTCAATCTTTTCTAGCTGCATGTCCTTTTTATTGATCCCGAGGAAAGCAAACAAAAAACTCAGTGAAGCAATTTTCAATTTTTTTGTGGTGCTCAACATAAGGAAATTGAATCTTTAGCCCTTGCAGATTAAAATATGGTCTTGAGATCCCTGAATAAAGCTCCCTACTGATTTAACAGTGCACAGTCTAGGTGTGTTATTGACTTACTATTCAGAATTCTTTTTAAGTATTTTTAGCAGGTAAGACACTTTGGGTGTTTTGTAAACATTCCAGCAAAGATCATTTTGGTTAAAAATATAGTATTTTTACATTTAAACAAATAATTAACTTCTTAAAGTATCCTCAACCAACAGTGTGCCAAATTGACTATTGTGATCTAGGTTTGTGATTTAAAATTCCCACAGAAAGTATTTATAAGGTTAATTCTGGCTAGAGAGAAAAATGCTTCTTATTAGGAATCCACATTGATTCAACTTCTGTTACCTAGACACCTATATAAAGGGCCCAAATTACAATATTATGAGGGGAAAGGATAATTTGCTAAGGGTATTTATTTATGTGTTTGTTTTTTTGTTCATGGTGGTAAAAAATATATATTATTTTAATTTTTTCAAGAAAAGTTTTTTGAGTTATTTTGAGGGGACAGCAAATTTACACTGTTATACAAGCTGTACACTCCCTACTTTACATTGTAGCAAAGTGTCATTTCTTCAGCATTGTCACATGAAAGATATAATAAAATATTTACAAAAATGTGAGGGGTGTACTCACTTTTGTGGAATACTGTATAGATTTAACAGTTTAAAGTGTCATACACACATAAACAATATGATTTGATGCAGAGCTTGTGTTTGTTTGAAATGCTTAGAAAATAAATAAAAACTAAGGCAGAATATAAATCATTTTATAGAATCAACTCTATCTACATTTATCCAGTTAGTTAAAAATGCTTCTTATTAGGAATCCACATTGATTCAACTTCTGTTACCTAGACACCTATATAAAGGGCCCAAATTACAATATTATGAGGGGAAAGGGTAATTTGCTAAGGGTATTTATTTATGTGTTTGTTTTTTTGTTCATGGTGGTAAAAAATATATATTATTTTAATTTTTTCAAGAATATGAAATGAAAGAATAGTGGGTAGCAGCTGCAGTAACTGATAAGTACAGTGTCAAACATACATTTTTGTTTGTGTTCTTTATGGAGCAGTATGCATAGGCAGTGTTTTATTTATGTTGTGTCTCCATGCTTCTGAACTCTGAACTAGTGAAGTCCACACATGATTCAGGCCCAGACATACATTATTGACTGTCTTGCATGCAAGCTCCAAGCTAGATACATGTCATTACCGTCTTGCTGGAATCAACAAATGTATGTGGACGTTGAGAATACAGAGCACTGCAACATCTAAGCACTGTCCTCAGTAGTCCACATAAGTGAAAATCTATATATGTCTCTATCTAAAGTCTAATATGATGAAGAAGAAATCTAAAATAAACTTTGCCAGATGGACCAGATAGCTTACCCCCACATGCTCTATTTTTTAGGTATGTTTTAAAGACTGCCTTGGTACCACTAGATATTGCATAGTCAATTTGGTGCCTATATAACAAAGGAAACAAAGTCTTTACCAAGTAATTACAGACTAGTTAGGAGTGAATAAGACACTTGCGAGTGTGAAAAAAGACCACATAGTAGAGTATATGCTAAAAAACAATATTTTAAGCAATAGACACAGCATGGATTCACGAAAGCTTGAAGTTGTACAAAAAATCGTATATGAGATGATACACCAGAAAAAAGTGTGAGCGTTCACAGAATAAGTGAGGATTGATCAGACATTAATGAACCATTTCTGAAACAAAGGAAACAATATATCCGTGGTTTAACTGATACGTTATAGATCACCATGGTTCCGTCAGAAATTTTGTATGGATTTTTTATCTCGTACACCCCCATTCGATAGACCAGGTAGACCGTTTCAAATAAAATCTAAAGAAGAAGTAGTATAATCTGAAATCTATCTCTGTATATATCTAAAAGTGAATACACCTGATGACTCCTGTCACGAATCTACAACGTCACGAGACATAA
>BLSH010101201.1:19559-46186 GCA_018402905.1 Glandirana rugosa | reverse complement strand
CACTGATTGTGCAGGGGAAGGTGGCTTTAGTGCGAGAGGATCGCAGCTGTGATCGATCAGACAATCGAGAGCTGCAGGGGTGGCTTTAGTGCAAGGGGATCACCACTGTGATCGATCAATCGAGAGCCACGGGGGGTGCTAGTGTGAAGGCCAGGTCTTTGCTGCCCCCCCAAAAAATTTTGACCACCAGCCGCCACCGCTTCCCAGTCATCATATCATAGGCTTTTTTAGATATCATAGTGATAAGTTGCTTAAGTATATATTTGTTGTGATAAAGTTAACTGGCAAATATCTTAAAACTTGTGTAAATCAACTAAAACTAAGTTTGGAAGATTGGGTATATAATGTTTTCCTATAGGTCATCTGCAAGGCTGCAGGTCTTGAGATCTGTAAGGACTTGATCTGTACATTCTTGGACTTTTCTAAATGACATTTTACTGTTAATGTTTATACTATGTGCAAAAAATATTTAGTATTCAAACACATGACACATGTTTCACAAAGCTTGAAAGGTTTTCTACAGAGATAGCATAGTAGAAGCTATTTCCTTTCAGGCAATCCAACTGATTTATAAAAGGTCTAAAGGTGCGATTTACTAAAGGTATAAAGAATGTTCTCACTGTTTACTTTGCAAGCTGAATCTTTACTGAGTTTAGTAAATAAGATAAAGCTATGTTTTCCTTCAACCAAGCTGTGTGTTTTTTAACAAATACACTGCAGATGGAGTAAAATACGTTAGCACTGCACAAGTGGATTGGTGTGTGCTTGGAGTATGTTAACTGCTTAAAGACCGCCCATCGTATATATACTGCAGCAAGGTGGCACTATTGCGGGAATAAACATACCTGTATGTTGTTTCCCACAATAGATACTGTGGGTGAGCGCACGCGCCTGCTTCATGGAGGAGGACCCAATGTCCGCCACCCAGGCACGATCGCTCCACAGAGAGGCAGAACGGGGATCTGCCTATGCAAACAAGGCAGATCCCCATTCTGACAGGGGGAAACATGAACATCTGATGTTCCTAGTGATTAGGAACAGCTATCTCTTTGTTGTTCCTGTCAGGACTTCCCCCACACATTAAGAAAACACACTGAGGGAACACAGTTAACCCTTTGATCGCCCCTAGTGTTAACCCTTTCCCTATCAGTGTCATTTTTTTAGTACTGATCACTGTATTGGTGTCATTGGTCCCCAAAAACTGTCACTTAGGGTCAGATTTGTCTGCTGCAATGTCGCAGTCCTGCTAAAAAACACTGATCACCACCATTACTAGTAAAAACCATAACAAAATTAAAGTCCATAAATCTATCTTGTAGTTTGTAGACGCTATAACTTTTTCTCAAACCAATCAATATACGCTTATTGGGATTTTTATACCAAAAATATGTAGAAGAATACATATTGGCCTAAATTGATGAAGAAATGCGTTTTTTAAAAACATTTTTGGATTTTTATTATAGCAGAAAGTAAAAAAATTTTTTTTTCAAAATTGTCAGGCTTTTTTTTGTTTATAGTGCAAAAAATAAAAACTGCAGATGTGATCAAATATCACCAAAAGAAAGCTCTATTTGTGGGAAAAAAGGACATCAATTTTATTTGGCTACAGCAATGCACGACCGTGCAATTGTCAGTTAAAATAACACAGTGCCATATCACAAAAAATGGCCTGGTCATTAAGGGGGTAAAGGGGGTAGGACTGGACACTTTGCTGCATATGTGTTTTTTTAACCAATCGTGTGCTGGCAAAATCAATTTTTTTAAATTTCCCTCGTACCTTATTAGGAATTAAGAGAAAATATAAGTTTGCCTCATTTGCTATAATTCACTTTGCAAAGTGAGCATAAACTTTCAAAGGACTCATTCACTACATCCTAATTTAGCAAACAAACCTCTTTCTTTGTCACTCACTTGTTTTAGAACTGTGTATGTTCCCACCACTGGCATAGTTTTAAGACAGAGTTCCCTGGGCATCATTGCCCACATTTGGTATTAGTCCAAGAGGGATCTGTGATCCTACCATCTCTTAGCTCCAACCCCTGGATATGATGCCACAGGATGTTTATTTGCATCCCTGGAACCTGAAAAGTAAATATTAGTAAAGCTTGTTATATTATTTGTAAATGAGTGTCATTGCATTTATTTACATTTAACTTCTTAGTCCAATGAGCACTATATGCTGACACCCTTTTGGGCACTGGTGCTTTAGAAAGGGGATCCCCATTTTTTTGGGTGAACCCCTCTTAAAACACCCTGCCAATGCTGAAGGGGATTTGGGCTGGTATAGGAAAAGCAGGTAGCTGAACGATTTCTGCTCCTGTGTTATTAACCACTTCCTTATCCGGGCCATAATAATATGATACCGGCAGGAACACTCTCTCATCCCGGGTGGACGTCCTCCCATTCTCGCCGCTCTCGCCGGGGGCCATTCAGCAAGGCGATTGAGGGTGAGATGTGTCCCACGGGACACAGCCCATCCCTGATCAGTGTAAAGAGCCAATAAAAAATGTATTTTTACCATGGGACCGGCTGTGTCCAATCACAGCTTGTCACATGCACTGTCCTCATGCACGGTGCTCGTGCATGCCCCCAGGGGCGCACATTGTGGTGATCAGGGGCAAGGCTTGTCAGCCTGACTCAGCCCAACCCCGATAGTGGTAAGGAGCCAATGAAATCGGCTCTTTACCACTTGACTGGCTGTATTCAATCACAGCCAGTCACAGAATGTAAACAAACCGCTGTAACAAGCTGTTACCTGGTTTTCCTCCTCACACACCAATCGTGTGTGAGGAGGAGACTATGGTAACAGCTTGTTACTGCTTACAGTGTACACCATTCAGACTGATTGCCCCCCAATAATAAAGAGTACCTGTCACCAGCCCATCATTGTACCCATGTACCTGTCACCAGCCCATCAGAGTACCCGAGTACCTGTCACCAAACCATCAGAGTACCCCAGCACCTATCTGCAGCCCATCAGAGTACCCAAGTACCTGTCACCAGCCCATCAGAGTACCTGTCACCAGCCCATCAGAGTACCCGAGTACCTGTCACCAGCCCATCAGAGTACCCGAGTACATGTTACCAGCCCATCAGAGTACCTGAGTACCTGTCACCAGCCCATTAGAGTACACAAGGACCTGTCCCCAGCCCATCAGAGTACCCGAGTACCTGTCACTAGCGCATCAGAGTACCCGAGTGCCTGTCACCAGCCTATCAGAGTACCCGAGTACCTGTCACCAGCCCATGTCTCATAAAATATGCATTGGGGTGTTTGCTTTCCAAAATGGGGTCATTTTGTGTGTAATTCCACTGTCCTGGTGTTCCAGGACCTTCAAGAGTGTGATAGGTAGGAATGAAATTAGATGTGTCATTTATGCTCCTGGAATGCCTGAAGGTACTACTTCAGTGTTGTGCCTCTGTATGTGGCCAGGTTGTGTAAAAGACTCACACATGTGGTATCGCCACACTACCATGCACATGTTATGTGTTAGAAAAATCGTATAAATTGACAACTTTTTGTAAAAAAAAAAGTTTTCATTTTCTTTCCACGTTTTCTGAAGCCTTGTGGAAAAAAATGAACCATTCAAAGTATGAATTAGAGTACCCGAGTACCTGTCACCAGCCCATGCCTCATAGAATATACTTTGGGGTGTTTGCTTTCCAAAATGGGGTTATTTTGTGGGTAATTCCATTGTCCCGGTGCTCCCAGGGCCTTCAAAATAGTAATAGGTTGTTAGGAAATTTCATGTGTAATATATGCTCCTAGAACGCTTGACGGTGCTCCCTGCATGTTGGACCGCCCTATGTGGCCAGGCTGTGTAATAGTCTCACACATGTGGTATTACCATACTTGGGACAAGTATCAGAATGTATTTTGGGGTGTAATTTTTGCTATGTACATGCTATGTGTTAGAAATATCTTATAAATTGAGCACTGTCAGGTACCTGGGTGTCATTGAACTGGGATCTTCCAGGTACCACAGCTGCAGCCTTACCTGTTGTGCCACAGGGGAGCTCTAGAGTTCTCACAATGTTCAGCCTGATGCACTGCCTTGGACTCACTAGCCCCACCTGCTGCCAGCTGCAGACAATGTACAATCAAGCAACTCATAAAAAGCAGCACTTTCTGTTACTCAATGCCCATTTGTTGGACTTGCTCCCTGGGTGTTTGATAGCTCTATATTGCTGATTCCTGTGTATTGAACTTCTGCCTGAGTACTTGACTACTCTCCAGCTTGCTGATTCGGTACTTCATCACCAGCTTGTGTATGACCTCTGCCCACTTGATCACTTTCTGGATATCGATTTTGTACTGCTTTGCCTGATCTTTTGCCGACCTAATCTGATCGACTACGTTTTCACCTGAATCCTCAGCACACAAGTTCCACTTCGAACACTACCTACCACGGGTACCTTACATTACAAATGGGTCATAATGATAGTGGACCCTGCTGAGATTGTTCAGGCAATTTTGCATCAAGAACAGTTGATTGGAGCTCATGAACAGCACATTGCCTCTCTAGACACTAAGCTAGATGAACTTTGTGCTATGCTTAAATCTTGTTTTCCTGGTTCCCCTGCACCTGTCCAGGCTCCAGCTCCCATGCTTGCTCCAATCCAGCCTGCCTCTTCTGTGTCATCCAAACTTCCCTTACCTGAAAAATTTGGTGGTGATACAGAGGACTGCAGAGGTTTTTTAAATGTTTGCTGTTTGCATTTCCACAACAACACTGGGACTTTTAGCACTTCTGCGGACAAAGTGACTTTTGTGATTTCTTTATTAAAGGGGAAAGCCCTGGCATGGGTCTCTCCTTACCTGGAATGCGATAATCCTGTGCTGCAAGACGCTGATAAATTTCTGGCTTCTCTCCAGACTGTATTTGGCAAACCAGATAGAGCTTCTGCAGCTGAGTGTGCACTTTTGGACATACAGCAAGGTACCAGGACCATGGCACAGTATGCTATTTAGTTCCATACCCTGGCTGCTGAGACTAAGTGGGACTCAGGGGCATTACGCGCAGCTTTCCGTAAAGGTCTTACAGATCACATTAAGGATGAATTGGTTTATAAGGATTCCCAGAAGACCTTGAAAAATTCATAGAGCTGCGTGTCCGTCTGGATGTCTGGTATCATGAAATGTGCCAGGAGAGACTAAGAAATCACAAGCATCTTAGTCCAATGTACCATCTGGCCCCTAACTTCCAAGGCCAACCTCAGCCAGAACCTGAAACTTCAGTTGAGTCCAGGGCACCTGTGGAACCCATGGAAGTCAGCCATCTCCACCTAACAGAGTCACAACAGAGAAACAAAGGAGGTGTGCTCTGGGCCTCTGCTTGTACTGTGGACTTAAAGGACATTTGTTATCTGCTTGCCCTTCCCATCCAGTAAAAGGCAGGGTCTAACCTGTGTTGGAGGAGCTGGGTTAGACTTTACAAGTATTTCCTCCAAGACCAAGATTACCATACCTGCAATCTTCCATTTAGCCTATAAAATTGTCTCCTGTGAGGCTTTTGTGGATTCTGGAGCCTCTGGAATATTCCTGGATTACAATTTCGCCAAAGAGAATAACATACCATTTGTTTCCGAGTTGAGACTCCTGAGCATCACTACCCTGAATGGACAGCCATTGGAAGATGGCCTTGTAAAGTTTGAAACCACAACAATCACCCTTCAGGTAGGCGCCCAAAAAAGAGGAAGTTGTCCTGCCTCTTATTGATTCTCCACTACTGCCTGTTACCCTTGGTTACCCATGGTTACAACAACACAACCCTTCTTTTGATTGGTTAAATGGAGAATTAACCTCTTGGGGGCCTTCCTGTCACCTGAACTGTTTTTCTTGACCCAAAAGACTTACTGGTTGTTTGTTGGCTTCCGTGACCATCCCTCCTACTTTACCTCATGAATACCATGAATTTGCAGATGTGTTTTGCAAACAAAAGGCAGAGGTGCTACCTCCACATTGTTCCTTTGACTGTGTGATTAATCTAATTCCTGGAACACCTCTTTCCAAAGGAAGGACCTATCCCCTGTCACGACCTGAACAAAAGTCCATTGAAGAATACATTAAGGATAATTTGGAGAGAAGTTTTATCCAACCCTCTTCTTCTCCAGTAGGGTCAGGTTATTTCTTTGGAAAAGAAAGATGGGGGTCTTCAACCATGCATAGATTATCGAGACTTAAATCAGATCACCGTAAAATACTCCTATCCTTTGCCTCTTATTCTAGAATTATTTGATGTGCTCAAAGAAGCCCTTATCTTCACCAAGCTGGACCTCTAAGGGTTTATAATCTGATTCGAATTAGAGAAGGAGACGAGTGGAAGACTGCATTCAACACCCGCAATGGACATTTCAAATATCTGGTTATGCCCTTTGGACTTTGTAACACCCCTGCCGTCTTCCAACATTTAATGAATTACATTTTCATGATTTCAGCAACAGTTTTGTGATTGTCTACTTAGACAACATCTTAATCTTTTCCAAGACTCTTCTTGACCACGTCACACTTGAAAAGCAGGTATTACAGTGACTGAGGGAAAACCACCTTTATGCTAAGATTGAGAAATGCAGCTTTCATCAAGACCGCATACCTTTCCTTGGATACATCATCAGTGCTGTTGGTTTCCAAATGGACCCATAAAAAGTTTCTGCTGTCTTGCAATGGCCTCAGCCGACCACTTTAAGAGGGCTCCAAAGCTTTCTAGGGTTCGCAAACTACTGTAGGCGCTTCATCAAAGGTTTTACCTCCACTGCTGCCCCCTTACTGCTATGACCAGGAAAGGTAGAAATTGCAAAGTGTGGTCCCTCAAAGCAAACACAGCTTTCCAACAGTTAAAAGACATGTTCAGCAAGGCACCAAATCTTCTGTATCCGAACCCTGATCTCCAGTACATTGTTGAGGTTGATGCCTCTGAAGTAGGAACAGGTGCCATGCTGTCCCAAAGACAACCTAAGTCTGGTAGAATCCATCCAGTGGAATTTTTCTCTAGAAAGTTTTCACCAACAGAAATTAATTATGATGCTGGGAATCGTGAACTTCTGGCCATCAAATTGGCATTGCCTGAATGGTGTCATCTTTTGGGCTCCTAAACCCTTCTCTATCCTGACTGACCATAAAAACCTGCTGTATCTTCAGACTGCTAAAAGGTTGAACTCACGCCAAGCCCGATGGGCTCTATTTTTCTCCTGTTTTAACTTTGTTCCTTCTTATATCCCTGGGCATAAGAACAAGAAGGCCAATGCCCTTTCTCGACAATTCACTAATTCCGAAGAAGATCAACCTACAGAGCAGTATATAATCCCACCTCATAAAATTGTTGCACAGGGAGTGCGCATGTGCGGAGCGTCCGGAATGGCAGCTTAAATCCCGGAGCTCCGTCCCTTCCCAGCCTGTCGGACCCAAGCAGGGATCGTAGAAGATGGGGTTATCAGCCTAGCGACAAGGTAGCAACAGGGGCACCTTCAGAAGTGAGAGGGTTCAGCCGCCGCTCAGCGAGACCCGCTCCCCACCCGGACCACTCACACGAGGCCGTGGCTCGGGCCTGCATGCCATTCCACCACCTGGCAGCTGGCCTACAATCAGGAGCTCACCCCCCTAACAGTTCATAGAAGACCAGCGGAGCACCCCTACGCCACTTCCGAAGGGCGGATTCTGCTGGGATCATCCCCGCTGGTGCACACCTATACAGGCCTCCCCAAACAGCCCACGCCAGGCCTCGACTGACTACGCGAGGCACGGCTTTGGCCCACACACCTTATCGTGGGCCACCGTTCCCCAGACAGGGAGCCGCCCTTCACTAAAGTTATCAGAGGGGCAGCACAAGGTCCCACCTTAGAGCAGGACGGAGCAACCACCATACCCCTCACAGGCGGTGTCCCACCGATCACAGACCCTAGCACCCAGGCGATCCAGGGTAACCCCCTGCAAGTCTGGGAACCGTAACAAAAAAGAGGTGAACCGCCAGCTCCTCTTTGAGGCCCAACCACTGGAACCTTCCAAGATGGCGGCCGTGCCCACTCATGCGGTGTAGTAGCCTTAGAGGACTCTATTGCTGACCCTCCTTCACCGCAACCACCCACTGAGACTCATCCTGGACCATCCGTGAGTATTGCAACAAATCAACTATTATCTTCGGCATCCACCGAATAACTCCTGGGGAGGACAATGGAAGAAATGCTGAATTCTCCTATGCTGAACTCTCCCTTGTTAAACTTACCTTCTCTAAATACGCCAAACGGCCTGCTAACCACTTCACAAGCCACTCCTTTGCCACAACACTGTCAGCCAGAATTAAATCTGCTCCTCCACAAGTTTTCAGAGATACTGGCCTAGCACAAACAGTTGCACAGATAACCTCCTCCATCAAAGCTGACCTGTACAGCTTAGGGGCACGAATGAACACTATAGATCAAGCAGTAGACAACACAATGGCCCTGGCCCGGGCAAATCAGAACACTGCCTGCATCCAAACCTTACAGGACCAACTGGACCCTAGCAAAAATTGACGATCTTGAGAATAGGAGCCGGAGGTCAAATGTTTGCATTAGAGGCCTCCCAGAGTCAGTCACAGACACAAGCAGTTATAGCACTCATTAAAAGCCTAATACCGGACATTACAGACCAAAAGCTTGAACTACTTGAACTTACTCCTGTCATTTTACTCCAACTTTCAGTTCATTTTTGCCTGCTGCTACTGTTAGGCGAGATAAGGGGCACATTGTAATTGGTTCTAGTAATGATGGTTCATTTCTAGGATTTCTGGATAACAGGAGAAGTTCCCCATGACTGGCGGATAGCTAATATTGTACCTTTCCACAAGAAGGGCAGCAAGGTGGAAGCTGGCAATTACAGGCCAGTGAGTTTAACATCAATTGTAGTCAAGGTAATGGAATCACTTCTCAAAAGAAGGATCATTGATCACCTAAAAATACACAGCTTGCTGGACCCAAAGCAGCATGTCTTTACTGAGGGCAGATCGTGCCAGACAAATCTGATTGCATTCTTTGACTATATTACCAGTGTTTTGGACCAGGGTGGTGCTGTGGGCATACCGTATCTTGATTTCAGCAAGGCATTTGATACAGTTCCACATAATGATCTGATACAAAAGTTGTACAAGCTGGGACTTAACCCTTGGGTGGTTCAGTGGATATGCAGTTGGTTGAAGGATAGATCCCAGAGTGTGTTGTAAATGGGGTTCACTCAGAACAGAGACCAGTCACTAGTGGGGTACCACAAGGCTCTGTACTGGGTCCTGTTCTATTTAACCTATATGTAGAGATATAACTAAAGGTTTGTTGGGCAATGTATGTCTCTTTGCTGATGATACAAAGGTGTGTAATAGGGTTGATATTCCTGGAGGTGTCTGTAACATGGAACATGATTTGGCATTGCTAGAATATTGGTCAAATCAGTGAAGACTGCAGTTCAATATTTCTAAATGTAAAATAATGCATCTAGGGAAAAAGAATCAGCTTAGAGAGTACAGCATTGGGGGTTCAGTGTTAGCCAGCACTACAGAAGAAAAAGATGTGGGGGTGCTTATTTCAGATGATTGCAAAATGAGCAAACAGTGTGACCAGGCAGAGGGAAAAGCAAATAGAATTCTGGGATGTATCAGTAGAGGGATCACCAGCAGGAGGAAGGAGGTTCTGATTCCTCTATATAGATCTTTAGTGAGACCTCACTTAGAATACTGCGTCCAGTTCTGGAGACCACACTTACAAAAATATATTGATAAGATAGAACAAGTTCAGAGACAGGTAACAAATATGGTGAAAGGTCTGGGGGATAAAACATAGAGCGACTTCAGGAACTTAATCTGTACAGTCTGGATGAAAGAAGGGAGAGGGGAGACATGATTGAAACCTTTAAATACATCAAGGGGGTGAATAAGGTTCAGGAGGGCAGTCTTTTCAATCTGAAACCAAAATCAAGAACACGGGGACATGACCTCAAACTAACTGGGGGGAAGTTCAAAACTAATCTTAGAAAGTATTATTTTACTGAAAGGGTGGTTGATGATTGGAATAAACTACCAACAGAGGTTGTGAGACAGTTAACAGTAAATGGCTTCAAACATGCTTGGGATAAACATAAATCTATAGTCAGACACCAAGGTTAATGTAAAAAAAAATTAAAATAAATAAATAAAAAAAGGGGCAGATGGACTACTCAGTCTTTTTCTGCCATCACTTTTCTATGTTTCTATGTAACTAGACAGGGCTCATAGAGCTCTGCAACCACCCCGCCAAAATGGACTGCCAAGGGACATCGTCGTTAAGCCACACCATTATGGGGTTAAAGAAGAGATTATGAGAAGGTCCCATAATGCTGAGAACCTCAGTATCCAGGGTGACCCTGTGAAAATTTTTGCAGACATTTCACCAACCGCCATCCAGAGAAGGAGATCCCTCAAACCTCTTCTAACAGCTCTCACCCAAAAGAACATAAAATACTGGTGGGCCTTCCCATTCCACTTGTCTTTTCAACACAAAAACAACACGTACCACATCACCAACCTGCCAGATGGGGAGAAGCTCTTACTCCACTTAGGCCTTATCTCCCAGGATTTCCCTCCACCGCCATCTGGCCCCTGCCAGAGTTCTTCCAAATGGCTTCCCCCTGGGAGCCCCTTGAACCCTATCTGGCAAAAGCAAAAACCGAAGAGGATCTGCGACTCTGTCCCCCCTTGAGGCAGACCTGGGGACTTTCTAAACAAAGGGTTTTTTCTTTTGGAATACCCGGGAAGAACTGTCTCCTTTGACGCTTCACGGAGTACCCTCTAATCTTTACTGGCTCTCTCTTTTCCCATTGAGAGAAGGCCCTTGACTTACATATGAATGGCCCCTATTGAGAACCTCCCCCCATGCCCTAGGGGTCCCTTTATGTGCTTTAATTAAATCCATATATGAATGGTTAAGACCCCTTCAGGGAGGACCTCTAATGCCCAAAGGTTGACTACTCTCCCGCCAGATCTAAGAACTTGTGGTTCTTCTACTACTAACTTTTTGCCTAATGTTGATCTCCCTCCATGCGATAATTGGCTAACTGAACACCCACGGGGGGGACCCATTGGTGCCCTCATTAACCCTCTTGTTTGTACCTAAACAGGGCCTCCCAGTTAAGTTATGCTACACAGTTTCACGCAATTGACAGTTATTGTTGATAAATGTTACCTTGGTATATTTTTATGTTTAGGCTACCTTCTTATGTACACTTCTCACCACGACCGGATGGACCCTCTATCCCTTATCTCTTTACTTTGAGGGTCTCCCCGGCCAGGGAAGGACAATATGCCACTCTTC
This sequence comes from Glandirana rugosa, assembly GCA_018402905.1. Taxonomy (NCBI): domain Eukaryota; kingdom Metazoa; phylum Chordata; class Amphibia; order Anura; family Ranidae; genus Glandirana; species Glandirana rugosa. The sequence goes on along the minus strand of BLSH010101201.1, from coordinate 34,876 downwards.
CTGTAGGAACCTAGAGGTATTCATTACCCCAGGTAACTCAGGTAAGGCACTCTAGTTTTTCTAGAGTCTTGGATGAGGGTTGGACAGGTTTCCCCCTACCCACGGGGACCTCGGGATACTTTCATCCCGATGACCCCTTCTACCTCCACTTTCTCCTTGTCTATTCTTTTCTACCTCATACCTATGCCTTCCGTCCAACTAACGCCATTTCTGTTGCAGGTGCCTCTGCGGATCTCTCATATCGAGATATTAACAGTCAATACGGTTCCAGAGGACTCGACTGATCTCAAGGTCTTGTTCCCGGCTACGTGGGTAGGTCTTACCACTCCACAGGCAATGCCCATTCCTCTCCTCCATGGCTGATAACACCCACCCCATGGCGACTTTTAAAATCGCCTCACACAATGTCCAGGGTCTGAACTCCCCGAGTAAAAGACGCAAAGCCTTTGACTTCTGTAACCAGAGAGGGTATGATATTCTCTTTCTCCAAGAAACACACTTTCCAAATAGTTACGACCCCCCCCAGATTCATCATAAATACCCCACTTTTTACATGGCCAACGCAGAAGTTAAGAAAAAGGGAGTAGCGATTCTCCTTTCTAAAACGGTTCCCTTCATACATAGTCAGACCATCAAAGATGGTAAACTACTTCGCTCCACATTTTGAAGGGAGAATAATAATACTTGGAGGGAACTGAATCGGTCTTTAAGGGACTACACCCATTTCTCAGCGCCGCACAGGACGCACGCCAGAATAGACCATATATTTGTTCCCACATCCCAAAGGGGCTGCTATCTACGATGTCCCCTGGTCAGACCACTCCTTAGTCTTATTGCATTTTGAAGGGGCCCCCCCTCTAATGGTCCCCAACCCTGGTGACTGAATGAATCCTTGAAAAGGAGCTGCGTGAATACTTTATATTGAACAATACAAATGGGGCCAACCCAGAAATTCTGTGGGGAGCCCATAAGGCAGTTCTGAGAGGGAAGATCATTCAGGTGTACTCCCGCCTCAAACCGGAACGCCAAGCGGACATATTAAAACTAGAAAAGGAATTCCGCTTAGCCAGCAAGCAACATAAAAGAAACCCCACCGCACTCTGTTTGGCTTCCCTAGAGGCTGCCAGACTAGCCTTAAACCTGGTCCTCACCACAAGTTCTGAAAAGCAGGCAGCATGGACTAAAGGCCGGAGTTACCTGTCACATGACCAAATTGGCCCCCCTCTTTGCTCATAAATTATCCTCTAAGGTACGCTCGTACTCCATGCCTAAAATTAAAACTTCCACAGCACATTTATCCCAGAACCCCAAAAAAGATCTTGGACACATTCCTTGAGTTCTATAAACAGCTATACTGTAAGAAGGACCTGGTTTCTCCTCATGACTTAGAGGAATTCCTTCACAAGACCCCCCTCCACACCCTTTCTGCTTCCCAATGGGCTGCCTTAGAGTCCCCTTTTTCAGAGACTGAGGTCAAGGAGGTAATCAAAGACTTGCGCAGCGGCTCTGCCCCGGGGCCAGATGGATTCTCCTCCCCATACTACAAAAATTTTCAAGAGGTTCTCTCTCCTTACCTGTTCTGGATCTATAACTCCTTAAAGAATGGGAAACCCATTGACACCAACGCTAACCTGGCCTTTATTTCAGTTATTCCAAAACTAGAGAAAGATCCCAGTGAAGTCAACAATTACAGGCCTATATCTCTGATTAATGTGGATCTGAAAATTATGACTAAAGTATTGTCAAACAGACTAGCCTGCTTTATAGGATCCTATGTGCATAAAGACCAGGTGGGTTTCATCCCTGGAAGGCAGGGACTGGACCAGGTGAGGAGGGTGGTCAATATCATCTCTCTCATGAGATCGAGCTGGGATGGAGGGACCCCCCAAGAAGGCTTTCTGCTTTCTCTAGATCTGCAGAAGGCCTTCGATACCGTCTCATGGCCATTTCTCTTTGCAGTCATTGAGAAATTGGGATTTGGGCGCAATTTCCTTAACCCTTTGAAATCACTCTACTCCCGCCCGGTGGCCAGGATCAAATTATGTGGACACTACTCTGAACCCTTCCCCATAGAAAGAGGAACAAGACAGGGGTGCCCATTATCCCCCTTATTATTTGCATTAGTGTTTGAGACCTTGGCAATAGGGATACGAAACAACCCAAACATACATGGAGTACGGTGCGACCCACTTACTCACAAGTGTGCAATTTTTGCTGACAACATTCTTCTCTTTATAACTTCCCCTCTGGTCTCTACCCCTAATATATTCAGCCTCCTTGCAGAGCTCAGTAGCATCTCCGGCCTTCATATCAACATGGCCAAAACATTATCCCTAGAAGTATCAACTCCACTAGAGGCGGTAGACCTTCTGAGGGAATGCTTTTCCTTCAGTTGGAAGACCACCTCCATCCCATATCTGGGTATCCATCTCACCCCATCAATCGACCTGCTTTATAAATATAATTATCCCCCTCTATTCAGGAAGCTCACTCTAAACCTGTCCCAATGGGCCCAGTATAAAATGTTGTGGCTGGACAGAATCAACGCCATATACTTGACACTCCTGCCACACATTTTATAACTGTTCTGTTCACTCCCTATCCCTGTGCTGAAAAGCCAATTGGCCAAGTTACAAGCCTGAGTCATCCGGTTTATCTGGTGGAAATCTGGTCATCGCTTCTCTAAACATACTCTTTGTCGACCTAAATTCAGGGGTGGCCTGGGGCTTCCCAACCTATGGTATTATTACCAAGTGGCCCAACTGACTCAGATCTCCACTATTTACACCTCTGGGGCCAAGGCAGACTGGATAAATGTGGAGAGACAATCCATCCCCAATAACACTATAGACTTTCTGATCTGGAGTCCCCCCAAATCCAGACTGGCAATTCTGTTGCCTACACTCTTACACTCTATAGATCTGTGCGACTCCCTGCGTAAAACAAACAAGTTGACATCCCCCTGGCTTCCCCTCTCCTACCTTTTTCATAATCCACTCTTCCCCCCAGGTTTGAACATAGCAGCCTTTAAGTGGTGGGTACAGAAAGGACTGTATCATGTTGGGCACTTCTTTAATGCCAGTGGGCCCCTTTCTCTCCTTCATTGCTTAAAGGAACTCAAGATGCCTCCCAAGGAGCGGTTTCACTACTACCAGATTCTCCTCTTTCTAAACTCTATTAACTCTAAACACTCCAACCTCGAAAGATCATGTAAAGGGGTCCACAATAAAATACTTAGGGAGGCAAGCCTAAAGGTAATGACCCAATGGTATTTGGTACCCATCCTCCTCTCAAAGTATTTCCCCCAAGCGTCCCCCCTTTGCTTTAGGGGGTGCAAGAACTTGGGCACCATTCTCCATGTCTTTTGGACCTGTCCCAAAATCCGGACTTATTGTAATAAAATTTTTCACATGATCCGCAAAGTCACGGGTATTCCTGTCCCACAAGATCCGGCAATAGCACTCCTGAACCAAATAGTGCCAGACTGTAATAAAGCCTCCCGATCCCTTATTCTCTTTATCCTCATAGGGGCTAAAATAACAATCTCACGGGCTTGGAAGACCCCTACGGTCTCATTCAACCAGGCTAAACATAACATATCCTGGATCATGGCCCAAGAAAAGATATCTCACAAGATTTTGAATACATCTCCGCAATTCGATAAAATCTGGGAACCATGGGCTCAGTACATGGGGGTGTCATTGTTGGATAACGAGTGAAGTGATCGCCTACTGTAACCTGAGTACTCCCGGACTACTTCACTCTCACATTGGGACCCCGCGAAGGCACCTGCATTCTGCCATATCTCTCTTCTCTACTCTCATGTTCTTGCCTCTCTCTGTCTTCTATACTCTTTCTTCTATAGATAGTAACATGACTATCTGATTACTCAAAATTGGTCTTTAGAGACACTTAAGGTTTGCAACCGTTCTCTAACTATTGTTTGGCTGCTAGGCGCGGGTCTAGCACCGGACTGTGAGAAGAGCTTTCCCCTCCTGGGGGGGGTTCTGACCCCTGCCTGTCACGGCTAAACAAGCACACCCGATAGGAGTGGTGATTGGACCTCTTGATCCCACTCCCTTTCCTTTAGCTTCCTAAATCATTACTGGTCGGAGGGTGCCTTTGACCACTTGGATTGACTGGCTGGTCATTTGAATTGTAGCCTTTTCACACTTACTAAGAGCTTGCCCAGTTTTGTGGCTGATAAGAAATGCTCACCACAGTTCCGGTCTGGATCATCCCTTGGCATTTAACAATTGCCAACAATATGCTGGCCCTAGGGGGGGTGACGAGGGCGGGGACTGGCTGACCGTGGTCACAGCATGATACCATTAGGGGTGGCCCTAGGCCTGGTCAGGTTCCATTCGCATGGGAGCCCCCGGCCCTAGCCCTCAAAGCCCGCCCCCTGGGGCAAATGATTTGCTGGTTTCCGTCTCTTTTGCAGTCATGTTGATAACATTTCTTGGTTATTTTATGTCCTTATGCTATTGTTGACGCATTGCAATCTTTACACAATTTACATCTTCAATAAATACCATTGAAATAACAAAATTGTCGCACAGATCTCTACGGCGCTTGCCCAACAGTTACAAGAAACCCAAAATCATGCTCCCCAAGGCTTAAAGGTACCACCAGGTTTCCTGTTCGTAGCCCCTAGCCTCAGAAAAACTGTACTGCTCTGGGCCCACAATGGTGTGTTATCCGGTCATCCTGGTGTCACCATCACTCTTAAGACCTTGCAACAACAAGTCTGGTGGCCTCACAGGAAGAAGGAAATAAAGTACCTTGCACATTGCCCACTGGGCTGTTACAACTACTTCCTGAACCCCGCCAGCCTTGGAACCATTTGACTATGGATTTCATTACAGACTTACCCAAATCCGATGGCATGACTGATATATGGGTCATAGTGCATCACTTCTCCAAAATGTCTCACTTTGTTCCGCTCCCTGGATTACCTACAGCAGAAGCCCCGTCTACCCTCTTCCTTTCACAAATTGTAAGACACCATGGCATACCTACCAATATCATCTCAGACCTCGGATCCCAGTTTGTTTCTTGATTCTGGAGAGCATTTTGCAAGAAACTAGGAGTAACGCTCTCACTCTTTACCTCACATCCCCCGCAAACAGACGGTCAAACCGAGCGCATGAACCAGACCCTAGAAACCTATCTTCGACATTACGTCAACTCATTACACTCCAATTGGTCTGAGTATTTGCCTTCTCCATTAACTCCCGTTGGCACAGTGCTCTACATACCACACCATACAACGCAGCCCTAGGCTATCAGCCTCAGACTTTTCCCCTACTTCAACTTTCTTCCAGTGTACCTGCAGACAAATAATGCTGGAAATCAATGAAATCCCTACATTGCCAGTACACCACTGTACCACCAAATTTATGAAATTCATTATAGTACATAAAGCAATAGTAGTAGATATCAGAAAAAAATAGGTAGTTATTGTCATCACTCAATTAATAGGATTATCCAAAGTCATTATACATCTAGATAAAAGATTTATCTCGATTAAAGAGCGCCACCACTCTGCCAAAATGCACACAATTGTCTGTGACTTTGTAAACTTTCTGCCATGTGTGTTACAATGAGATGGTTTAACCACCTGTCCGCATGGGTCACTGCATATCCAGTTTGGAGCAGATTTCAACAAGCTTTAGAGAAATCTTAAAGCCTGTTTTCCCCTCTCCACAAGCTGTCAGGAAAAAGGGATAGCTCACCTATAACTTGCACCATTGTTATGAAGAACAAGAGAGTTTCTCTTACTAAATCAGGGAATACCAATGTAGCTTCACCCTCAAAGTCTGTTTAAAGGACCCCCATGAGCTTCTTAATCACTGCTTCTTTATCCAATAATGCAGGTGACCTATCACATCATGTGGTTGCACTGAAGAGTTCTTGCAAGACCTTACGAACCTGTGTACTCTATCAATTTGCAATGGTGTTGAAATGGGTTGATCAAATATGGCAATTATGATACCCCTAATACAGTCAACAAGGTCCACATTACTAATGGTTTCCAGGAGCCCTCTCATTAACAAATTATTTTAGTGGCTTCTAGGTTTATTATCCTCCAATTTCAGAAAAAGGGATCTAGCTAGGGAGCTCTCATGATTCAATATAATTTGTAAGGCTGTAATTAAATGAGTTTGCAATGTTGCTGATGTTTCCACCTCATCTATATATTTTATTAAATGGGAGATGTCAGTTTTAAGTGAAGAGATTTCTGACTTGCTGTTATACAATCCTCCATTCTCTCTCTCTTCTTTCTTGCTCAGGTTTTAAGCTCCCTTCTTCAAGTCATGCAGGAATAGCAGAGATAGCAGAGCATAGCAGGGCCAGGCGGGCCAGAAAGGCTTTTACACTGAATGTATACGAGTATTCCACCTTAATGGTCAATCCACACTCCCCCCATGCTTGGGGCAAACATATAGTAGATCTAAACTCAGACAAAACAGTTTAAAAAATAAAATAAAATACATACATTAATTAAAAATTGACCATTTCTGGGGTGTAGCTTGTGAGCGCTCTGAATGGCAGCCTAAGCCGTGAGCTCTCCGTGCTGACTGGGGGAACGATGATGATAGAGCCGACACCAGGCACCATCCACCGGCTTTTCCCTGTCATCTTGACACAGTGATCAGTGAGGGACCATGCAGCGTAAGCGCAAGGACGAGAGGAAGCCACAAAAGCTCACTGACTTTTTCTTTCGGCTGGTACCGCACGGCGGAGACCTCTAAGATGGCGCTGGTATCGCAGCCCTGCACAACACGGCGGCCTACACAGATCTCCCGGACGCGGATCCGGATGACATCCAGGGGGACATCGAGCAGCATTCACCCCTCCATTCGCCCCGGAACAGCCCGACCTCTGCCAGCCTTGCCAAGGCTAGGCTGCGCCTGGATTCCCCACACCACTCGCCGGACACAGTGAGTACAGGTGCACAGGCCTCAGGCCTAGATCATGGCCCGCAGCTCCCCATTGCATCGTTCCCCACACTGGGACAGCCATTCCTTGACACAACCATGAAGGACATGCTGCTGTCCTTACAGTCCTCACTCATGGCCAGCCTCTCTTCTATCTTTAATAGAATGACTGATGAAATGCACCAAATGGGGGACAGAGTCCAGCATCTATAAGACAAGCTAACTGAATGTGCCCACACAGTCAATGATTTAGTTGATCAAAAAGAAGACACATCCTGGATCAGGGACAAGCTAGCGGATCTCGAGGACCGCAGTAGACGTAACAACCTCAAGCTGCTCAGGGTCCCTCAGTCGGTCCTTCCCCACGACCTACAGAAATACGCCACCGAACTGTTTTCCACTTTGCTGCCCACACTATCTCCAATGGACATGATTATCGATCGGATCCATAGGATCCCCAAACCCAGCCACCTAGATGACAACATCCCCAGGGATGTTCTGATGAGGGTACATTTTTTCTCTGCCAAGGAACAGATCCTGGCCAAAGCTTGTTCGATGAATGCATTTCCTGCCCCATACGAAAGAGTCCAAATCTATCCAGACCTCTCCAAACATACCCTGCAAGCCCACAGGGAATTAAAGACTGCCACCAAAGCCCTATCAAATCACAAATTGTTGTATAAATGGCACCACCCGGCCACAATTTTGGTCACACACAATGGGAATAAACATGCCATCTTGTCCCTGGAAAAAGGTAAGCAGCTTCTCCACCTATGGGGTGTCATCCCGGACCCTCCTGACAAACCCAACTTCATCCCTAGAGGTGATATGCCTCAACCACAGAGAAGATACAATAGGGATCATGCAGACCCAGAACCAAATAATGCCTGCCTAGGGATCAAGACCACTACCATCTCCCTGGTCAAGCTTAGTGCTCAATTCACTAAGTTCAGCAGACTTTACCCCCTATCCTGAAGCAGCTATCAAGTCCTGAATTGCCGCAAATTCACAACCTGAGCCACTTAACCTCAACTACGGTTACTTACAGTCACTGACTATTATGACTTTTCGTGTTGCTCCGGTTTGGTTTTTTGTTTTTTTTCTGTTGTTGTTGTTTTTCTTCTCTTTGTTTTCTTTAGTTTTTTTTCTCTCTCACCTCTCACAAGTGTTCACCAGCAGCCCATCTACCACCTTTGATCCACCAGAGAATACCTTGAAGACGGACCCACACCTTACAGGAGAGGATTTGACGCGCACACGCTCCAGTGGGACCTGCTCCATCAATTCCAACTATCCATCTGCAGTCCTCAGACCAGTGAGTTGTTTCACCTTGCATTCCACACTTCCTCCACTATGCCAGTGAACATAGTTTCCATTAATGTAAATGGGTTAAACCACTCAGTTAAGCGCACCTCATTATGGAGAACTGCTCTATGCCACAACTGCGACATATTGTGTGTCCAAGAGTCACACTTTCTAAAAGACCACCATCCACTCTGTATGCACCCTCAATTCACTCAGTACTTTGAAAACTCTTATACCAAAAAACAGATGGAAATTTTTATTGTATTCAGGAATACAGTAAATTTCCACCTCTCCCATTCTCGGAAGGTCGCTACATAATTTTGGCATGCAATATTAACTCTGAGGACTACACTTTAGTATCACTATATGCTCCTAACCAAAAGCAAATACATTTTCTCAAATCAGTTATTAACCACTTCCATACAGGACACTTACACCCCCTTCCCTACCAGACCAATTTTCAGCTTTCAGCGCACTGACACTTTAAATGACAATTACTCAGTCATGCTACACTGTACCCAAACAAAATTTTCATCATTTTTTTCTCACAAATAGAGCTTTCTTTTGGTGGTATATAATCACTGCTGGGTTTTTAATTTTTTTCAATATAAGTGAAAAAGTAACAAAAATTTTGAAAAAAAAAAAAACACTTTTTTTTAGTTTGTATTGAAAAAATTTGCAAAAAAGTCATTTTTTTCCAGAAGTTGTTGGAAAATGTGGGAAAAAAATGAAAATGCATTTTTTTAACACAAAGTTGACCATTTATACAATATTTCCAACACATAGCATGTACATAGCAAAAACTATACCCCAAAATACATGCTGCTACTACAACGATACTTTTATGACGATACCACATGTGTGAGACTTTTACACAGCCTGGCCACATACAGAGGCCCAACATTGAAGCAACACCTTTAGGCGTTCTACGAGCATAAATTACACATCTCATTTCTCAACCACTTATTACATTTTTGAAGGCCCTGGAGCACCAGGACAATGGAATTGCCCTCAAAATGACCATGACCCCATTTTGGCAAGCAAACACCCCAAGGTATATTCTATGAGGCATTATGAGTCTTTTGTATGATTAAGTCTTTGAAAAACACGGAAAGAAGATAAAAACTCAATTATTTTTTACACAAAGTGGTCAATTTATAAGATATTTCCAACACATAGCATGTACATAGCAAAAATTACACCCCAAAATACATTCTGCTCTTCGTCCCGAGTATGGCGATACCACATGTGTGAGACTTTTACACAGTCTGGCCACATAGAGAGGTCCAACATGCAGGGAGCACCATCATGCGTTCTAGGATCATAAATTACACATAAAATATCCTAATGACCTATTACACTTTTGAAGGTCCTGGAGCACTAGGACAGTGGAATTACCCACAAAATGACCCCATTTTGAAAAGCAAACACCCCAATGTATATTTCATGAGGCATTATGAGTCTTTTGTACGGTTCATTTTTTCCCACAAGTCTTCGGAAAACGTGGAAAGAAAATGAAAACATATTTTCTTTTGCACAAAGTTGTCAATTTATATGATATTTCTAACACATAGCATGTACATTGCAAAAATGACCCATCAAAATATATTCTACTACTCGTCCCGAGTATGGCGATACCACATGTGTGAGACTTTTACACTTTTCCACATAGAGAGGTCCAGCATTGAAGTAGTACCTTCAGCCGTTCTAGGAGCATTAATTACACATCTAATTTCATTCCTACCTATCACACTTTTGAAGGTCCTGGAGCACAAGGACAGTGGAATTACCCACAAAATTACCCCATTTTGGAAAGAAAGCATCCCAATATATATTTTATGAGGCATGGGCTGCAGATAGGTACTCGGGTACTCTTATAGGCTGCAGATAGGTATTCGGGTACTCTGATGGATTAGTAAAAGGTACTCGGGTACTCTAATGGGCTGGTAAAAGGTACTCGGGCACTCTGATGGGCTGGTAAAAAGTTCTTAGGTACTCACTTATGATTTACTGAGTAGTTTAGACATTGTCAAGATAACATCAACCTCAATGTCAACAACATTTACATATCATCAACACCTACATAGCATCAGTTTAAAGCTTCCCAGTTATACCGTCTTACATGTTATGCTTGTTCTTATTTTGTAGCGGTTGGTGACCTATTATTGGAGGAGATAATTCCGTATACTGCCCCTCCTTCCCCACCACCTCTTATTGGGTACACACTGTGGTAGGAATAGAGGAGAAACTTTGTCTATACTCCTACAAGGTCACACATTGGGTATTTACATATTGGATTAAACCACATAATACATCAGAGTCATCATTGTCAGTTTTTACTTAAGCATATGGCCATATCTTCCATGAATCTAGAAATCTGTCCAATGATAGGGTGCTAGACGCAATGGCTTTTTATAGTGCCTTGTGGGTATTAACCATTAGTATCACTTCTGAAGTGTTTGGAACTTGGGGTGTTTTCCATTGCTGGAGAATTAACGATCTTGCAGCTATTAAGATATGTGTAATAACTGGCCAGTGAGATTTGGGGTATACATCAATACCTATTCCTAGGATAGCTAGTTCTGGTTTTGGTTTGTTTAGTAGGCCTGTACATGTTGCGATGGTTTTGAATATTTGATTTCAAAAGCTCTTTACCATTGGGCATTCCCATTTAATGTGCATTATATTTCCTACTTGCCCACAGTTCCTCCAGCATAGTGGAGAACTTGTGTGGTAGAATCTTGCTATTCTAAAGGGTGTGTAATACCACCTATTTAGTAATTTCAGAAATGTTTCCCAGTGCGATTTGCAGTGAGAAGAGTTTCGTAAGGAGAATATGGCTTTACTCAATTGATCAGGGGTGAATGTTTTTCCTAGGTCTTTTTCCCAGCTTTGCATGGAGGTTGATTTTTGGAATGTATCTCTCCCTTGGAGCGTGTTATATATATTATGGATATGTCCTTGGATTGAATGATAATGGTTCCATATCTTGGAATTAGTTAGAAGTTTCCCAATTGGATGTTTGGATAGAAACGTATGGATTCTGGTGAGGGTGAACATCTCTATTTGTGAGAGGTCGAGTTGTCTAGTTAAGGAATTTACACTTATTAAAGAGTTGTTTCTATAGAGTTGGGATATTGTTCTGATACCTTTAGACTCTAGTTAAGTCGTGGATAGCATTGGGATTAGTGGTTTTAGAATTGCTATGGGAATGTTGATTCCCTGATTCAAGTCGTAGGAATCATGTTGGATGTTCATGATTATCCATGCCACAAGGGTTGACTTTATCGTGATTGGGAGGTTGTCTAGCTTCCACGGAAGCCATATGTCCACAATAAGCATCCAGTATAAGTCTTTTGTGGGACAAATGGTCTGCTCTATGTCTCTCCATAGTGGGGTTTTGCTGTTATTCGTCCAATGTTTTATAGCGGCCAACTATGATGCCCAGTAGTAGTTCATCACATTCGGCATGCCTGCTCCTCCTAAGGATTTATGTCGGTGAAGGGTGTGTTTTGCGCATCTTGGTTTTTGTTTGCCCATAGGAATTTAGTAAAAGTGGACTCTGCTTTTGATAAGAGTTACCTTGGGATTAAGATAGGGAGGTTTCTAAATAGGTAGAGTAATTGAGGGAGGATGCTCATTTTTAAAGCCGCTAGCCTACCTCCTCAGGATAATTCAACTTTAGAGATTCTGTCTAATTCCTTTGATATTTTGGACAGTAATGGGGGTACGTTAAAGGCACTTAGTTGAGAAATCTTGGGGGTTAGAGTTATACCTAAGTACTTAATCCCATCTGAACTCCAGGGAAATGGAAGGGTGGTTTGAATTTGTTGCTTGATCTTTGGGGGTATTTCTAATTCTAGAATGGTGGATTTTAAAGTATTTATCTTATAGTATGAAATGGCACTAAATTGTTGTAAGACTTGATGTGCAATTGTCAGAGATTGTAGGGGATTCATAAGCATTAAAATGATATCATCTGCAAATAGATGTATCTTATGGTTTTGGCTTTGGATTTGAAAACCTGAAATAGAGGGATGGGAGCGGATGGCTTCTGCCAAATGTTCAATGACCAAATTGAAAATGACCGGGGAAAGTGGGCAGCCTTGCCTGGTCCCATTGGAGATATGGAATGTTTTGGATAGGGCCCCTGATGTGTAAACTTGCGCCGATGGGTGTGAATACAGAGAGAGGATGGCTGATTTGATAGGACCATTAAAGCCGAATTTGGCAAGTATTTCCGACATATATGCCCAGTGTACCCTGTCGAACGCCTTCTCTGCATCCAAAGCTAGGAGCAGAGAAGGCGTTCGGGTTTGTTCAGCTTGATGAATTATATTCATTACCCTCCTGGTGGCGTCTGATGTTTGGCAAAGCCCGTTTGGTCTCTTTTGATGATCGAAGGTAGTACCCTCATTACTCTTTTGGCCAGTAGCTTAGCAATAATTTTAACATCACAATTAAGCAATGAAATGGGTCAAAAGTTAGGTGCCGAAGTTGGTTCTTTGCCTGGTTTAGGAAGAGTAACAACGTAGGCCCTCAGCATCTCCGGGGGTAGGGAGGAGGTAGCAGTGGCTTTGGCCATTACCTCTGATAAGTGTGGTATTAGTTCATCTTTGAATAATTTATAATATTCATTGGAAAGTCCGTCTGGACCTGGGGACTTCCCATTGGGGAGAGAGTTTATGATTTTAGTGATTTCAGAAGGGGTAATAGGTGCATTCAGTGCTTGTAACTGTTCTTCTGTGAGCTTGGGTAAGGAGATTTTCTCTAGGAAATTTTGTATAGCTTCTATAGAAGGTTGTGGGTTGTCTGGGTCTTCTTTCAAATTATACAGGGCTCCATAGTAATCAGCAAATTTGTTCGCTATTTCCTGGGGGTGTTTGATTTTGTGGTGATGGGAGTGGTGGGTTAGGTATGGTATTCTTACTTTGGCTTGTTTTACTTTGATTTGGTTTGCTAAAAATTTCCCCATCTTGTTCGCTTGAGAATATGAGGTAATTTTTAGTTTTCTGAAATGGTGGTCATATTGTTCTAATAGTAAGGAGCGTAGAGACGTTCTGAGCCTATGGAGGCTATCAGAAATCGCTTGATTGGGTTTTTTTTTATTTTTGGTCTCTAATATGCGGATTTCTGAAAGTAATTCCTCTAGTTTTTTGTTGTGTTCTTTTTTGGCTCTAGAATTTTGCTGAATGCATATACCCCTTATGAAAGCTTTGTGGGTGTTCCAAATAACCCATGGGTCTGTCACCGATGGAGCATGTAGCTGGAAAAATTCCCGGAGATGCTGGGAGACACACAATTTGGATTTGGGATTTTGTAGCGTTTTCAAGTTGCATCGCCATATAGATGCCTGGTTTTTAGGACCCTGTTCCTCCAAGGACATCCTCATGGCCACGTGGTCCAACCATGTGATGTCTTCAATATTGGAGGAGGATGTCCTTTGGAGGAGCCGCAGGTCTGTTACTATTACATCAATTCGGGAGTATGATCGATGTCTGGAGGAGCAAAATGTATAGTCTCTTTCGAATGCATGTTGGCATCTCCACACATCGTATAATCCCTCTTTGTGCAGCATATACCCAAGTGGAGAGTTTCTGTTTTTTGGGTTTGAAGAAGAGTCAAGTTCTGGGTCTATCACTGTGTTAAAATCTCCACAGATCAGTAAGTGGCCATATTTGTGTTTGGAGATGATCTTTAAGAGTCTCTTGAAGAATCTCATTTGATGTGTATTGGGGGCATACACTGTAACAAATGTGAAGGGGATATCATTGACATCGCAGGTGACAATGATGTATCTCCCTTCTTTATCCGGTATCGTCCTTTTATGTTTAAAGTTCAATGTATTTTTGAACGCCATCAGTACTCCCTTGTTTTTCCAAGGGCCATTTGCCATAAACATGTGTGGATAGTCTTTGTGGTTGCAGGTGGGGTGGTTCATCTGTTGGAAGTGAGTTTCTTGTACACCGATTATATCAGCTTTGTTGCGTGCGGCTTCCTTCCAAAGGGAGAATCTTTTAGCTGGGTGATTAAGCCCATTGGCATTTATCAAGAAACATGTAATTGTCATTTATAGAGATTAAAGCTTTGCTGTACAAAATAACACTGATGGATGTACATAGCATGTGTTTTTTCTTGAGGAGGGAAGATAGTGGTGTTTCCATGGTTTCCGGTGCTGTAGTGTTGGAATCTTGAACTTGTAGAAGGAACAAAAAGGAAAAATAAGAAAGAAAAAGAAAAAAAAAATGTAAAAAGGGGATCTCAACGTAGATCCGGTAACAGAATAAACAGTTGAAATAGTCAATTATCCAGGTGTTTAGGTGGAGTCTTTAGATTTAACAGCTGGAGAAAATTGCAGGTAATGAATTCAGCTGGTGGATATGCAGTGTTGTATGTGTGAAACTGTCCTCTGCATTTGTTATTCACCTGCTGTAATCCCAGGGACACCATTTCTTAGCAAACTGCTTTAGGGCTGCTTCACACTGCAGCAATGCAGGAACGCTGTGAATCCACTGTGTTCCTGCATCGCTTGTCTCCTGGTTGCAGTTCACGCTGCTCTACGTGAACTGTGGGGAGTGACCGTGCAAAGGTAACAGCCCCAAATCAGTTAACATATCGCAGTGCAAACTCACACAGGAGTCTTATTGCATGATGTAAACAGCCCTGTGTTCCAATTCTGACCTTGTGTAAAAAAAAAAAGGGTTGTGTGTGTTTGCTCCGATTGTATGTCTGAATTTGCAAAGCAAACTCTATGGCTGAATTCGTATTGCACAGAGCTTGCATGCGAGTCACACTGCAGTGTGCGAATCATATGCTATCTCCAAGGTTGGAGCAGTGTGAACCGGCCCTCACTGACCCAGAACTCTTTGTGATCACCTGGGAGGATGTTAGACAAGTGTTGCTCCAATCGGTTTTGACTAAAAATTAGGGAAAATCTAAAAAAACTTCATATATTTGTGCACATACAGCCATATATGTGCATACACAACCATATATATGCGCATCAATGCGCACACAGCCATATATATATATGTATATATATATATATATATATATATATATATATAT
>BLSH010101190.1:18896-39923 GCA_018402905.1 Glandirana rugosa | reverse complement strand
CTCTCCTGTGAGAAAGCTGAACAACTTTTGTTCTTGAAGCGAAATCTGCCACTTTTACTGAAACTGAAATAGTTAACTTTAACTAGTATCTATTTCAGTTTCAGAAGTTAAGCAGTAGCACAGTCCAATTTGGAAATGTAGACACTAGACAGACACTGACAGTAGTAGTTGTAGTTGTGCCACTTTTGCACTAATGGACTGTAAAGTTGAAACCTCAAACTTTAAATAAGTTACAGAATAGAGAGGGTAGTAGTAGGACAGGCCCTTTGCTATTCTTATTCTTGCTTGTTCCTTTTAATTTTTTTTTTACTAGTAATACAGGTTTTTTGCACTAGTTTTGCAAGTAGCGACAAGGTGGTTCGTTAACACGAACTGCCGTCACAGGACGGCGGCCGCGATAACTAGCATTGTGAGCGCGCGCGGGCCGCCGGAGGCGCGCTCACTGTGTTCGGGGGGAGTGGGTAGGGCGGACTCGATCGCCGCCGGCTACCCACGATGGCTCCCCCGCACTGGAAGAACAGAGGTCCGTGTATGTAAACACGGACCTCCGTTCTGTTGAAGGGGGAAGGGCGATGATCACAGCCTTCTTGTAAATGGAAGCTGTGATCATCCCCTTTCCCCAGCCAGGGCAGTCCCCACACAGTTAGAACACGCCCAGGGAACACTGTTAACCCTTAGAGCGCCCCCTGCAGGTTAACCCCTTCACTGACAACCATTTACACAGTAATCAGTGCATTTTTATAGCACTGATCGCTGTATAAATGCCAATGGTCCCAAAAAAGTGTCAAAATGGTCCGACATGTCCGCTGCAATATCGCAGTACTGCTAAAAATCGCAGATCGCCGCCATTACTAGTAAAAAATTAAAAAACAATAAAAACCCCAGAAATTGTCGTCATCCGTAAACGCGGCAACTTTTGCGCAAACCAATCAATAAACGCCGATTGCGATTTTTTTTTTTTTTTTTTTTTTTTTTTTTACAAAAATATGAGGAAGAATATAAATCGAACAAAACCGATAGAAAAAAATGTTTTTTTATATATATTTTTTTTTTTTTGAATTTGTATTTTAGCAAAAAGAAATTTGGGGTTTTTTTTGCAAAATTGTCGCTCTTCTTTTGTTTATAGCGGCGATCAGAAATGACGCAGCGGTGATCAAATACCACCAAAAGAAAGATCTATTTGCGGGAAAAAAAGGACGCAAATTTTGTTTGGGTACAACGCCGCACGACCGCGCAATTGTCAGTTAAATCGACGCAGTGCCGAATCGCTAAAAGGGCTCTGGTCCTAAAGTGGTTAAAAGAGAACTCCAGCTTTTGAACCAATTTCAACCGAGCGCCGCTTCTGTAGACTAGACTGACTATAGACTAGTCTGTGTTCCGGGAAGTCTCGGCTCCACTCATACCCAGAACACAGTGCGGTACGGGTATGCTGTATGTATGTAGATGGCCGCAACTAAATACATACAGTTTTATCGCACATGCAGAGGGGCTGACCGCTTAGGGAGAAAACTTAGAGAGATTTATTTCTCATTTAAGTTGAAATAATTTAAAAAAAATATCAGACATATAAATTATCTGTGTTCTTTTTTACAAAGAAACTGTGAACAGAATAACGGCCTTCTGCAATTGAAAAAAAAGGATATGAAACAGTATAGGTCAGAGGCCAGGCCTGCCAGTGCCCAGGCGTTGCCACTCATGTTGGTAGTTCTTTCTACTTTATTGTACTAGAAAACACACAGGGGTTAGTTGATTTACTAAAACTGGAGGAGAGTACAAAATCTGGTGTCGCTCTGCCTCTGCATAGAAGTTAACCAACTCTATCTTCCATATTTTTTTTTTTTTGTCAAAGCTTTGATCAAGTTGAAGTTAGAAGCTCTTTAGCTAATGTGCACAGCTGCACTAAATTTTCAGTCTCTCCAGTTTTAGTAAATCGACTCCAAAATCTCTGCTCCAGTGCTTGTAAGTGGGCCCCACGCCCAGACCGTTGCCTATATTTTTCCCTGCTGTCTTCACTGGACATGCCTTGCCTTACGAGTTATGACTAGGGAAGTCAGTGGATACACTTCAATAAACAAGACAGAGTGTGCACCAGCCTAGTGCATTATCTAAAAAAAAGACATCTCTTTGTTAATAAAATTAAAAACAGACCAGTGGTGGTATACTATAGAACAACCAACAGGTGTAATCGCTTCAAGTTGAAACACCGTGTTATGTTAGCCTGTTATGTTTTCCTTCCAGTTGTCCCATTATGTGATGTGATCATGTATATTGTGGCCTATAAGCTGATGTTTTACTTTGACAACAAGCTTTGTTGATACACCTGACGGTTTGTACTGGCCCGTGCACCCTGTCCTGTTTTAGGTTCTTATATTTTTTTCACGGTTTATTGTTCAAAAATAGATGTGAAAAAAAATGTCTACACAAGCATAAAGGCTCTTAGTCCTTGCAATGTGCTTCAAGTTGGCATTTTATATTATGCCTGTTTTTATGTTATTTTTTTTATTTTTTATTTTTATTGTGCAGCATATGTACTGTAAGTTTTATTATTGAATGTATTTAATTTATTTTATTTTCTGTGTCATGTGGGTAACTTTACTTTATTAAAGTACTTATTTTACACTACTGGATTGTATTTTGTTTATTCATTAACTTGGTAATAAAAGTAAAATATAGTAATACAATTCTAATATTCTATATCAAAAAAGAAAACCTTTATTATTTAATGACAGTTTTTTAAAAAATAATTTTTTAAAATTCTTTCTATAAAAAATGTCGTTTTCGGCCTAGTGCATCCTTCATTTTCGGTATCGGTTTCAGCACCACAATTTCCATTCGGTGCATCACTAAAAGTTTTGGTGGGAGTAGAAGAGGCTATACCAGGCTGGTCACTGTTTGCCAGTGTTTAAATCATCCTGTATGCAACAGTATAACCCAACAGTCTCTACCCTGTCTCCCTCAGTAAAGAACTAAATCTATTTTCAAGACCTCTATTAAACATGATTTGTGTTTTTGTGGATCCATCTAACATGAGGTGTTTTGTTTTAATACAATTTGCAGCCGAAAAAGGATACTTAGTAAAGTGCAGAGAAGAATGGGCAAATACAAGGGACCCAGAAGCTGCACTCAGAAAATTGCCAGTCAAGCGTTGTGTGGAAGGTCAACTGTTACGTGGGTTGTCCAGATATGGTCTGAAGAACATTGTGACTGCTTTTGGCATAGTGAGTATGTTTGTAATGGATTTAGCTAGTGATGTTAATGCCCTGTATTTACACATGGAAAAAGTCAGTTGTTTTGGTTATAAATCTTGTACATCTAAAACCACTGGTGTATAGCACAGATACAGCCTAATAAAATAGTGACATTTATTCAAATGGCTTACAGCTGGCTCATGCTTTTTAACAGTAATCAGAGCACTGTATGGAAACTATGACTTCTATGGAGTAGGGCTTGGGACTTAAAGCTGAACTCCGGGATTGGCAAAAAATCCCCCATTAGTACACCCCCCTACACTAAATGGTTATTACATTTGTGAAATTCCTTACCATTGAAGAGAAGTCTTTTTTTTCTTGTTTGAATTTTCAGGAAGTTACCTCTGCAATTCAAAAAATGCATCGTGTATTCTGCCAGGGAGGATTTTTTAGAACAGTGATTGCATCATATCCTCCCCTCACTCTCTGAACCATAATCAAACAACCTTTCCCATGAATCCTTGTAAATTAGAGTGAATGTGGGAGGGTACACTAGGCCTGTACATGTATATGTGAACCCACCCACTTCAACATAAATCACACCCCCTCATTCTGCAGCCACACAGATGAGTCTTCTAACTGTAAAGCATGCATGTGCACAATGTTTAGTACATTCTATGTAGTCTACTTTCATTAAATATTGAATTCTCCCTACTCTAGGTAGGTACTCTTCTATTACTAGCTGCAATCTTCACAAGCCATCTCCCCCTTCCAGCTCAACAGATAAACTAATTGCTGCTGCATGCTTTAACCACTTCAGCCCCGGAAGGATTTCCCACTTTAGGACCAGAGCACTTTTTGCAATTTGGTACCGCGTCGATTTAACTGACAGTTGCGCGGTCATGCAGCATTGTACCCACACAAAATTTTCGTCCTTTTTTATTTCCCCCCACTAAAAGAGCTTTCTTTTGGTGATATTTGATCACCACTGCATCACTTCTGATCACCATTATAAACAAAAAAAGTGCGACAATTTTGGGGAAAAAAATATATATATATTTCTTTTTGTTATAATACATATCCTAAAAAAAACAAATTTATTCATCAGTTTTGGCCGATATATATACTTCCTCATATTTTTGGTAAAAAAAAAAAATTGCAATAGGCTAATGATTGGTTTGCTCAAAAGTTTGCCACGTTTACAAATGAGAATTAATTTATGGGGTCTTATTTATTTTTGTTTATTTTTCACTAGTAATGGCGACGATCTGTGATTTTTAGCGGTACTCCGACATTGCAGTGGACATGTCGGACACTTTTGACGCTTTTTTGGGACCATTGGCATTTTATACAGCGATCAGTGCTATGAAAATGCACTGATTTACTGTGTAAAAGTCACTGGCAGGGAACGGGTTAACACTAGGGGGCGATCATAGGGTTAAGTGTGTTCCCTGGGATGTGTTTTAACTGTGTGGGGGCTGGGCGAGGAGAGTGATCTCTGCTCCCATATGCAGGGAACAGAAGATCACACTCCTCTCCCCTGTCAGAACGGAGATCTGTGTGTTTACATACACGGACCCCCGTTCTGTCACTGCAGGAGAGCGATCGCGGTTGGCCGACGGACATCGAGTCCGCCCCCTACCGCTGATTGGCTCCCCTGCTACGCAGCGCGCGGGCACAATACTCACTCCCGCTGTTAGGTGACGGCGATTCGCGATATTGAGCCACTTTGTTGTCATTTGACAGCTGGTGGCCGCGAAGTGGTTAATTACCTCTAACTGTAGACATGCTCATAATTTATATATTCTATACACTGTATTCTGCTGTAATAACTGGTGAGCCTCCATTAATGAGGCTGCACTGGTGAGCCTCCGCGAATGAGGCTGCACTGGTGAGCCTCCGCGGATGAGGCTGCACTGGTGAGCCTCCGCGGATGAGGCTGCACTGGTGAGCCTCCGCGGATGAGGCTGCACTGGTGAGCCTCCGCGGATGAGGCTGCACTGGTGAGCCTGTACTGCTGAGGCTGCAAAGCTTGGCCTCCACTGCTGAGGCTCCATTGGCGAGGCTGCAATTGTGAGGTTGCACTTTTGAAGCTGCACATAGGCACTGGCTGAGCTGCACTGATGGCCATTGGCTGAGCTGCACTGATGGAGCTGTACTGATGTAGCTGCACTGATGGGCCTGCTCTTATGGGCACCAATGGAAGCGGCACTGATGGGAGCTGCGCTGACGGAAGCGGCGCTGATGGGCACTGACGGAAGCTGCGCTGATGGGCACTGACGGAAGCTGCACTTATGGGCACTGGGGCATGGTGACACCCCTCCCCTCCCCATCCTGAACACCGGCAGCTGCATCGTTCTCCTGTCCTAGTAGCAGCTACAGGCAGGGGGAGGGGAAGATGCTGGTCAGCAGCTGAAGGGAGGCGGGCGCAGGTCAGAGCCTGCTATACGAGGTGCGGGAGCGGCGTAAAATGAATGAGGCAGCTTTGGATTCCCCGCCACTAAGCTCCTTTGCGGAAGCTGAAGCTAGACGGAGGGAAGCCGACGAGCAGCGCTGCAGAGAATCAATGCGGGACATTGGTGAGGCATTAAAGCAGTACGAGGGTCGGAGCAGTGAGCGAAATCCAGAAGGGACCCTTTTTTTTTTTTTTTTTTTTTTTTTTATTTATTTATTTATTTTTTCAGATCCCATGCAGTGCCCTGAGCCAGCGGTTAAAGAGAGGAGTCGGCTTACAGTGCTAGGGGAAGGTAGGCAGCTTAAGAAAGGAGGGGGGACCTCCAGAACCACAGGTGGAGGGGTTAGGTGGAGTGGAAGATGGGGGAAGGTGTCGGGCGGCAGTGACAGGTGGCAAGGGGGAATGACATGACTGTCTGTGCACTGCTGCGGGAGAGGAGACAGTGAGTGGGCAGTACAGTTTCTGACAGTGGTGGTGGGGCAGACACTATGTAGCATTAGGATTCCACAGACCGGGAGCTGTGAGACCCCTCCGCCCACTGCAGCAAGCGCAGAGGGAAGTACATCCCCGATTGCTTTAGACAGAACTACAACTGGGAAGTGACAAGACCGCTTGTTTGGAGTACAGGAGCAATAGCAGCCAATGGTCTTACAAACAGGAAACCATGGGACAATAACTGTTGTTCAGCAAGATCAGCAGGCTGCTACAGAAGAACTACAGAGCTCAGCAGAAGATGGATGGCATGGTTTGTGGAGGTAGGAGATCAGCAACAAGAAAATGGGGAAAAAAAGTTTTTGCCTGGAGTTCTGCTTTAATTAGAAAGTATAACCCAGAAGGTTATGGTGTTAAGAAATAAAAGTGCTTAGCACAATAGAGCCTTTTTATAACAATCTATTTACATGTCTCATTCCATCACGTCTTAATCACAAAAATTAGGATTATTCATTTCAGAAGTGTGAGATGCCATGCAAAACAGTTTTTTTGCATCAATGGCCAACTTGCATATTCATAGCTGCCAGGGTGTATAGTACAGATAGATAATATAGTATTCACCATGATTTTCGTACATTGCATTGATGATGGCCAAAAACCTTTCTACTAATGTATGCGTGTTTTGAATACATTTTACTTTTCTCTTACGTTCATTGACAGACGCAGCCTCTATTCATGACACGTGGGGTTATGCACATTTTACTAGGAGTAGACTAGGCAGAACGAAATTTCAGAAAGCAAAGCTGGCCCCTCCCAGGGGGCCGTCCTCACTCAGCACATAACCCCTCAGCCCTGCATAGCATCTCCGTTTTCTTCTGCCTAGTGCAAGGAGTTAGACCTGGTTCCCGTATTTTTTTGTCTTTTTCTTTTCTTTCTTTTGCGCAAGCCTTCTGATTAAGACTGCAATCAAGTAGCCGGCTAGGGACCACGCGGATGTTCATTGTCCTGCCATCTCCCCAGCAAGGCTGACAGGATGCGAGCCACCCTTAGCTATGTGCCCGTTCTGTGCGGGTGGGTTAAACGCTCCACCTGCGTACCCAGTGTCCGGGCTGTGGCCTGCTCCAGGGGTCGCTTGGCCTGCAGCATACCTCCCCACCTGGGGGGAGGAAGGTCTGCACCGGGTGGCTACCTGCTACGCCCGTCTGGAGGGGGGGGTGACTAGCGGTGCCCGTTCCGGTTGGGGGGGTACAGGTACACTGGTCCCTGGTCATGCCTTCTCACGCCCGCCTGACTACCCGGCC
This sequence comes from Glandirana rugosa, assembly GCA_018402905.1. Taxonomy (NCBI): domain Eukaryota; kingdom Metazoa; phylum Chordata; class Amphibia; order Anura; family Ranidae; genus Glandirana; species Glandirana rugosa. The sequence continues at coordinate 32,547 of BLSH010101190.1, read as the reverse complement.
ACTCGCCTGTTCGCGGCTGTGGGCTGCTCCCGTCCGCCGCCATGCGGTGTCTGCCGCCATTTTGGCAGCGTCGGCCGCCATTTTCCCGCAGTCGCGGTCACCGCCATTTTGCAAGAGCTTTGGCCTCTTGTGTCTGCTGGCGGCCATTTTTTGTTGGTCTCCCTGTATGGAGTACGGAGTGTGCGATGGAGTGGAGTGAGGCTCAGGGCGGCGTAGATTTGCCTGAATCCGTGCAGCAGGCTGACCACCTGGTGCAGGGGCTTTGTTACCTCTGTAACGCAGCTTTGGACTGGGTGCCGATGTTGTCGAAAAGGTCTGTTTTTGCAATCCTCATTAGGCGCCTGCTGTGGCTGCGACGCTGTTCAGGTGACCACGCGTCCAAGAAGGGCCTCGCGGGTCTGCCTTTTCAGGGTGGTCGGCTGTTTGGGCCCCAATTGGATGAAATCATTAAGGATTTCACCGGGGGGAAAGAGTACGTTTCTTCCGGAACCCAAGCGGAGTGATCAACGCCGCAAGCAGGGGCCTCAGCCCTCTGGGCAGAAGCGTTTTCGTGCGACCGGTCAGGCGGGCAGGAGCTCCCGGCTAGTCTGGCTCTGGTAAGGGTCCCTGTTAGCGCAAGCCCAAGAAGTCGGAGGATAAGGCCTTCTCCGCATGATGGGTTGCCCCCGCCCGTCTCTCGGGTGGGGGGGGACTTCTGGGGTTCGCAGACCGGTGGGCCGCTCGCATCTCTGACCGGTGGTTGCGGGAGGTGGTGTCCTCCAGGTACAAGATAGAGTTCAGCACTCTGCCCCCGGACAGGTTCTTCCCGTCCAGTTTAAGACTCCCTCCGGAGCGTCGGCTAGCCCTGCTAGGGGCTGTCCGGTCGCTGTCCGAACAGGGGGTAATTGTGCCAGTCCCTCTGGCGGAGAGATTCCGCGGTTTCTACTCGAACCTCTTTGTGGTGCCAAAGAAGGGGGGGTCAGGCCAGTTCTGGACTTAAGAGCGATCAATCACTTTGTGAAGGCGCGCAAATTCAGGATGGAGTCAGTCCATTCGGTTGTGGCCGCCCTGCACCAGGGGGATTGGCTGGCGTCCCTGGACATCAGGGACACATATCTTCACGTTCCCATTTGTGTCAGGCACCAGCGCTTTCTGTGCTTTGCTGTAGGGGGACCTCCATTACTAGTTTGTGGCTCTCCCCTGCTGGCTACGGTGCTGGCTCTGCTGAGACAGAGCGGCGTTGCGGTGGTAGCTTACCTGGACGATCTTCTCCTACGAGCGGAGTCAGCTCCGGCTCTGGACGACAATGTTGCTATCACCCTGTCCTCACTGAGGGACTTCGGTTGGCTAATCAATCTGCAGAAGTCGACATTGACCCCGTCCTGTCATCTGGAATATCTGGGTCTGACTTTGGACACGGTACAGGCGAAGGTATTCCTACCTCCGGACAAGTTGCTGACGCTGCAAGCAGCGGTGTGAACTCTGTTGTCACGACGGTGGTCCTCCTTACGTTTCTGCATGCGGGGGTTGGGGCTCATGGTCTCGACTTTCGAGGCAATACCGTACGCCCAGAGTCACACCCGGCTCCTGCAGCGAGAAACACTGCTGCAGTGGGACAGGTCCCTCTCGTCCCTGGATCGACTGGTCCGGCTGGATCATCAGACCAGGGGGCCGTTCACCTGGTGGCTTCGGGGCCCGGCAATGACCGCAGGGAAGTCATTTCTTCCCCTGGATTGGTCGATAGTCACGACGGATGCCATCCCATCGGGCTGGGGAGGAGTCCTGGGGCACCTGTCGGCGCAGGAGGCTCGTCTTCCGATTTAATGTGTTGGAGCTCAGGGCAATCAGGCTCTGTCTCTCCCACTGGTTGGCGAGGCTGCGCGGCCTCCCGCTTCGGGTTCAGTCAGACAACGTCACTGCGGTGGTGGTGTACGTGAACCATCAAGGCGGAACAAGAAGCTCGGCAGCAGAGGCAGCCCACATTCTAAGGTGGGCAGAACTTCACGTGCCAGCAATTTCCGCCATCTACATTCCGGGCATAGAAAATTGGAAGGCGGACTTCCTCAGTCGCCAAAAGCTGGACAGGGGAGAATGGTCCCTGCACCCAGAGGTGTTTCGCCGGATTTGCAAGAGGTGGGGCACGCCAGATGTGGATCTCCTGGCTTCCATGATACAATCACAAGGTGAAGACCTTTTGTGTGCAGGTCAAGGGACCCATTGGCGGCAGCCACGGATGTCCTGGGGGCCCCATGGTCTCGGTACAGGCTTCTGTATCTTTTCCTCCTCTCAAGCTTCTACCGTGGTTGTTGCGCAGGATAGAAGTGGAGGGAATCCCTGCAATCCTGGTGGCTCCAGATTGGCCTCGGCGCCCTTGGTATGCCGACGTGGTGCGGATGGTAACACACGTTCCCTGGCGACTCCCGCTTCGCGAGGATCTACTGTCACAGGGTCCCATCTTGCACCCTGCTTTACCCTCGCTGGCTTTGACGGCATGGCTATTGAGTCCCAGGTACTGAGGGACAGGGGGGTCTCTGAATCCGTGATCCCCACCATGATTAAGGCGCGCAGGTGTACTTCGCGCAAGATCTATCATCGCACCTGGAAAGCCTATATTGCCTGGTGTGAGGCGGGGAGTTGAAACCCCCGTTCCTTTGCAGTTGCTCGGGTGCTGGCCTTTCTTCAACAAGGCCTGGACCAAAAGTTGGCTTTGAGCACCCTCAAGGGCCAGATTTCCGCTCTGGCGATTGTTTCAGCGTCCTTTGGCGACGCATTCTTTGATCCGTACATTTGTACAGGGTGTACGTTTATGTGGCTCCTCAGGTACGGTCGCCCCTGGCACCGTGGGATCTAAACTAGGTACTTTCTGTGCTGCAGAAACCGCCATATGAGCATATCAGGATATTCCCCTACAATTGTTGTCTCAGAAGGTCGCCTTCTTGGTGGCTATTACATTCGCTAGGCGGGTGTCTGAATTGGCAGCTTTGTCGTGTAGGTCGCCTTATTTGGTCCTACACAAGGATAAGGCAGTGTTGCGTCTATCTCCTTCATTCCTACTGAAGGTGGTTTCATCTTTTCACATTAATGAGGACATTGTCCTCCCTTTGTTGTGTCCGCGCCCGTCTCATCCTAAGGTGATTGCTCTGCATTCCTTGGATGTGGTGAGGGCTTTGCGGGTGTATTTGGCAGCCACGGCTCCTTTTCGGAAGTCGGATCTGCTGTTTGTGCTGGCGAAAGGGCCGCGCAAAGGATTGGCGGATTCGTCGGCCACTGTTTCACGTTGGACCAGGCAGACCGTGACCCATGCGTATACTGTTCGGGGCCAAGTACCCCCTTTTCCGGTCACGGCTCATTAAACCAGGGCAATTAGCACTTCCTGGGCGTTAAGACACCAAGCGTCGGTGTCTCAGGTGTGCAAGGTGGCTACTTGGGCCTCGGTGCACACTTTTGCTAAGTTTTACAAAATTGATGTGTCAGCATCTGCGGATGCTGCTTTTGGCCGCAAGGTTTTGCAGACGGCGGTGTAGGTGCGGCTGGCGCCTCCCGAGATCTTTCTGTTGGGTACAGTTATTGTTTACCCACCCCTCTTGTTTGACACTGCTTTGGGACATCCCCACGTGTCATGAATAGAGGCTGCGTCTGCCAATGAACATAAGAGAAAATAGGATTTTATTAAGAACTTACCGTAAAATCCTTTGAGTTCATTGACAGACGCAGCACCCATCCCTCTGTGTTGTGTTTGTACGGCTTGTTACGAACTGAGATGCTATGCAGGGCTGAGGGGTTATGTGCTGAGTGAGGACGGCCCCCTGGGAGGGGCCAGCTTTGCTTTTTGAACTTTTGTTCTGCCTAGTCTACTCCTAGTAAAAGGTGCATAACCCCACGTGTCATGAATAGAGGCTGCGTCTGTCAATTAACTCAGAGAAAAGGATTTTACGGTAAGTTCTTAATAAAATCCTATTTTCTTATTCTTTGTGGTTCCACACAAAGAAGTAATTACAGTAATGCAGTACAAGGTGAACAGATATCAAGAGAAGAAAATGATTTCAACAGATTCTACAAAGCTTGGTGACTTCAGTCATTCATTTTCAAAATATATAATTGCAAAAGTTATTGCTGAACTTTAGGAATATGGCTAGCGGGGGGCAGAATAGATGTTCAGGGAAATCACTGGTATGGAGGTGTGGCCATAGTCTTATTTACTCTTACAGACCAATGCACATTCTTGGGAGGTGATGAACCTTTACGTAGAGCAAAAATTCCGGCCTTTGCGGCATTAATGTATCTGTAAAGGCATTGAACAGGGATAATTGGTCCCCTTGCTGAGTTTTTATTGCTGCCTGTGTCCCTACTGGAAATTCACCCCTCTTTTGGTCCTGGTGACCTTTTGTGAGGGAAAATTCCCAAAATGGGACATCTTTTCCTGTGATAACTCTGAAGATGGAAATCCTGTTCACTTTTTTAACTTTGGAGATAATTCCTCTTATTCTGTGGTGCACCTTCGGGACAAGAAATGAAGGAAAATCTCCTCTGTGGGAGACGGGCAGCAAAAAATAACTTAAAAAAAAAAACAGTAAATGTTTTGGCTATATGTGCAGTTTTAAAGTGGTTCTAAAGCCTAAATATTTTTTTAAGGAAAAGAAACAACCAGACTGAGCTCAGCCTCCATGTGAAAACATGCAGTGTATCCCTAGATACATATAATCTGAAAGGACCTAGCAAAGTAGTCTGACACATGTAATAATATAAAAAAATATTTTATTGAACACTAATAATCTGGAAAAACAAAACCCACTATCCAACTAATAAAATAAAATCATAATTGGCCAATTATTAAAAACACAACCATGGCAGCTACAGGGAAGTTGTGTAAACATCCCCGAAAAAGGGGGAAAGAAAAAGAGAAAAAATGTGATATCACATGTTCGTAGATGTGTGTGCCCCAGTAGGAGGCACAGTCTAAATACACCGGAACCTCCTCCATATTATAATATATAATTTATAATCCTTTGGTAGAATATATTCCAGGACTAGTGTATAGTTGAATATTCAAAGTCCTTTAGAGGATCTTCTCATGGATTATAAGGGGATCCAGTCCACATATAGGCAATATTAGTGGGCCACTCCATATGGCCAGTGGTCGTAGATTCCTTTGGGCTGTAGTATGAGAAGAACCCACATATAAACAATATGATGGGCCACTATATGTGGTTACTAGCGTTTAAAGCTTTTGAGGGTGTCTTTAAATAAAGAGTGCTGGAAGACCAGCCCCCATATAGGCAGCATGGAGACAGAGTGTATAATAGCATACATATCAAACATCAGGCATAACTGGACAACCCCCAGGGAGGGGTGCCACTGTCATCACATATGGCACTGGTATAGCTTATAGCATGCCATCTTCTGGAACCTTGGCAACTGGATAGACACAGGAGAACTCCTTCCAACTGTATGGCATATAATTCATTATTGCCCATTGTGGGAGCCATCAGTATAAATCAAAGCGGAATTTCAAGCCATATAGCTTGATCCAGCTGCCGTACACACAAGCCAAATTTTGGACGGTTTCTGTTGAACCCGCTGATGCTGTCTAATATTCAGCCCTTAGGCCTCATGCACACATGTTGTTTTTTTGGCTGTTTGTTTTACAGCAGCTGTTTTTAGCTGCAGATGTTTTTTTTTCTACAGTCAATAAACCCTCCATCATGTTATCCTATGTGTTCATGCACACATAGGCTGTTATCAACTGTTTTTAGCAGTGACGTTTTTGAGCTGTAAAAAAAAACCCAAGACCAGAGGGTTCTGAGAGACATTTCTCCTTACGTTCAGTGACAGACGCAGCTCTCCATTGACTTTGTGGGTTTTATGTTCGTCCCACTAGGAGTTAACTAGGCAGGGAAAAGAATCAGCTGGCCCCTCCCCTGGGGGCCGTCCTCTCTTCCTACATTAAAACCCCCTCACAGTATAGTTCTTCAGTTTCAATGCCTAGTTCGCAAGGAGTTGACCTGGCTTCCCTGCTATAGGGAACTGCGGTCCTGTTATGACCATTTTTATTTTTTTACTGCAATCAAGATGATCTGCTATCAAGAAGCCGGTCGGGGCATAGAGAGTCCTGGAGCTCTGTACTTTCCCCGACCTGGCCAACATGATGCGAAGCCAGTCCCGCTATGGGGGACCCGCCGCATCTTACCCGTTCCGTGCGGGAGGCCCGGGGTGGAATTCACCTGTTGGTCCCCTTTACCGATGCGTTCGGCAGGGCGACTTTGGGCCTGCAGCATACCGCCATCAAGGGCGCAAAGTCTGCATTCGGGTTGCTACCGTGGCGTCAGACTGGTAAGTGAGCGCCCTGCCTTCCCCCCTTTACAGGGTGTGAAGAGGGCCCGACGTCCGAAAACTCGTGATTTTCACTTTGTCCGGGGTAGCCACCGGTGGGATCAGCTCTCCATCTTGCCCCCTGCCACACCTCACATCCCCCCCCCCCCCCATCCAGCACCATGCGATCGTTCGGCCTTCTCGTCCGGATCGCCATGCGGCGTTCGGCCGCCATTTTGCGCCGGACCGCCGCCATTTTGCCGTAGCCGCGGACATTTTCAGTCTATGGGGCTTTCCCTCTAGCGCTCGGAGCGGCCATTTTCGGTACTGCACGTGCCTGAGAGGTGTGTTCGGCCTCTAGTGTTTCCTGGCGGCCATTTTCCCTGCATGCTCTGCACATTTTACACGTGGCTGCAGCTTCTCTCTCCTCTCAAGAAACGGCGGTGACAGCAGCTCTTACTGACGATCTGCGCTAACAAGGCAGCGGAACAGCAAGTATAGCTGGGCTCCCTCCGGGTGCTGGTGGTGGCGGGGTGCTGTCCTCTGGCTATCTGTGGGTGTGTGGCTGTGTGCGGGGTGCCCCTTCCATCCCTGTGTCAATGGCTGATCTCCCTGCTGAACCTGCTGAGGTGGCTTCAGCAGCCACGCAGTCTGACCATGGGGCTTTTCTCAACCAGCTGCGGGCTGTTTTCACTGAGTTTTTTTCCCCGTGGGGATGCCGCTTTGCGGGTCCCCTGGAAGCGTCCCCCTCCTTTATCCTCAGGGGAAGATTCTGAGCCGGAGGTGGCTTCCAGGGTCTCAGGGACCCCGGGGGACCTGTCTCATGAGGAGACTGGTGGTGACAGTGTTTTGACTCAGTGGGACCAGTGGCCAGCTGCTGACCAAGAAAAAGTGCACATAGCATGTACATAGCAAAAATTACACCCCAAAATACATTCTGCTGTTCGTCCCGAGTATGGCGATACCACATGTGTGAGACGTTTACACAGCCTGGCCACATAGAGAGGTCCAACATGCAGGGAGCACCATCATGCGTTCTAGGAGCATAAATTACACATAAAATATCCTAATGACCTATTACACTTTTGAAGGTCCTGGAGCACCAGGACAGTGGAATTACCCACAAAATGACCCCATTTTGAAAAGCAAACACCCCAATGTATATTTCATGATGCATTATGAGTCTTTTGTACGGTTCATTTTTTTCCACAAGTCTTCGGAAAACGTGGAAAGAAAATGAAAACGTATTTTTTTTTTACACACAGTTGTCAATTTATATGATATTTCTAACACATAGCATGTACATAGCAAAAATGACCCCCCCAAAATATATTCTACTACTTGTCCCGAGTATGGCGATACCACATGTGTAAGACTTTTACACAGCCCGGCCACATAGAGAGGTCCAACATTGAAGTAGTACCTTCAGGCGTTCTAGGAGCATAAATTACACATCTAATTTCATTCCTACCTATCACACTTTTGAAGGTCCTGGAGCACAAGGACAGTGGAATTACCCACAAAATTACCCCATTTTGGAAAGCAAACACCCCAATGTATATTTTATGAGGCATGGGCTGCAGATAGGTACTCAGGTACTCTTTTGGGCTGTAGATAGGTACTCGGGTACTCTGATGGATTAGTAAAAGGTACTCGGGTACTCTGATGGGCTGGTAAAAGGTACTCGGGTACTCCTATGGGCTGGTAAAAAGTTCTTGGGTACTCAGATGGGCTAGTGACAGGCACTCGGGTACTCAGATGGGCTAGTGGCAGGTACTAGGGTACTCAGATGGGCTAGTGACAGGTACTCAGATGGGCTGGTGACCGGTACTCGGGTACTCAGATGAGCTGGTGACAGGTACTCAGAAGGGATGGTGACAGGTACTCGGGTACTCTGATGGGCTGGTGACAGGTACTCGGGTACTCTGATGGACTGGTCACAAGTACTTGGGTACTCTGATGGGCTGGTGACAGATACTCGGGTACTGTGATGGGCTGGTGACAGGTACTCGGGTACTGTGATGAGCTGGTGACAGGTACTTGGGTACTTAGATGGGTTGGTGACAGGTACTTGGGTACTCTAATGGGCTGGTGACAGGTACTTGAGTACTCTCATGGGCTGGTGACAAGTACTCAGGTATTCTCATGGGTTGATGACAGGTACTGAGGTACTGTGATGGGCTGGTGACAGGTACTCGGGTACGGTGATGGACTGGTGACAGGTACTCGTGTACTCTGATGGGTTGATGACAGGTACTCGGGTACTCTGATGGTCTGGTGACAGGCACTCGGGTACTTTGATGGGTTGATGATGGGTACTGTGATGGTCTGGTGACAGGTACTTGGGTACTCTGATGGACAGGTGACAGGTACTCGGGTACTCTGATGGGCAGGTTACAGGTACTTGGGTACTCTCATGGACAGGTGACAGGTACTCGGGTACTCTGATGGGCTAGTGACAGGTACTCTGATGGGCAGGTGACAGCTACTCGGGTACTCTGATGGGTTGATGACGGGTACTGTGATGGACTGGTGACAGGTACTCGGGTACTCTGATGGTCTGGTGACAGGTACTCTGGTACTCTGATGGGCAGGTGACAGGTACTCGGGTACTCTGATGGGCAGGTGACAGGTACTTGTGTACTCTGATGGTCAGGTGACAGGTACTCGGGTACTCTGATGGACAGGTGACAGGTACTCTGATGGGCAAGTGACAGGTACTCGGGTACTCTGATGGTCAGGTGACAGGTACTCGGGTACTCTGATGGACAGGTACTCAGGTACTCTGATGGGCAGGTGACAGGTACTCGGGTACTTTGATGGACAGGTGACATGTACTCGGGTACTTTGATGGACAGGTGACAGGTCCTCTTTATTGGAAGGGGGGGCAATCAGTGTGCTTGGTGCTGAAAGTAGGCGGTAACGAGCTGTTACCGCTATCTCCTCCTCACACACGATCGGTGTGTGAAGAGGAGAACCCGGTAACAGCTCGTTACCGCGGATTCCCATCATTTTGTGACCGGCTGTGATTGGACACAGCCGGTCACGTGGTAATGATCGGGGTTGGGCTTTGTCCGAGGGACAAGCCCGCCCCCCGATCGCCGCGCTGGGGGCGCGCACGAGCGGCGTGCACGCCGCTCTGTCAGTGTTGTTGTGAGTGACCGGCTGTGATAGGACACAGCCGGTCACGGGGTAAAGAGCCAATTTTATTGGCTCTTTACCCCCATCACGGAAGGCCGGGGTCCCGAGGGACGCGGCCGGTCCCCGATCGCCGCGATGCGGGCCCCTGGGGGCCCGCAAAGCGGCGAAAACAAGAGGGCGTCATATGACGTCCACTTAGGATGGGGAGTGTTCCTTGCCGACGTATATTTACTATACGCTGGTAAGGAAGAGGTTAAAGACGGGAGCAGCATTTTTTTTTTTTTAACAAACACTTTAACCATAGGGATGCACTGGAAAAAACGTCCGATACCGAAAGGGGGCAGGGTCCGCCCCAGGTGCCGCCCATTGCAGGGCTCTCCGCGTGTTATGCAGGAGATGAAGAGTTTCACATTGCGCAGAGAACAGGCTTGTAAGAGCCACTCATTGTGTGAAACTGTCATGTAATTTAACTGCACGCAGAGACCAGCTGTCACAACTCAGCGGTGATATCAGGGGTGGGCAGGCCCAAACGGCTATCAAACACCAGCCGATGGGATAGGGGCTAGGCGGGTGTTTGATAGCTGTTCGGTCCCACCCACCCCCGACATCACCGCCGAGTTGTGACAGCTTGCCTCTGCATGCAGTTAAATTACATGAGTTTCATGCACTGAACAGCTCTTACAAGCCTGCTATCTACTCAATGTGAAACTCCTCATCTCCTCTATCTGTGCCACCTCATCAGTGCTGCCAGTCAGTGCCGCCTATCAGGGCACAGGTAGGCTGCATGTGACAATTGTATATAAAAATGTAAATATATTTTAAAAGCTGTTGGTTTCGGCTAAGTGCATTTTCGGTTTTGGCACCAAAATTTCCATTCGGGGCACCACTACTTAACCACTTCAGGCCTGGAAGGATTTACCCCCTTAATAACCAGGCCATTATTTGCGATACGGCACTGTGTCGCTTTAACTGACATTTGCACGGTCATGCAACGACGTACACAAACAACATTGATGTCCTTTTTTTTTTCCCCACAAATAGAGCTTTCTTTTGGTGATATTTGATCACCTCCATGGTTTTTATTTTTTGCGCTATAAACAAACAAAAGGCCGACAGAATTATGACACTACTCCCATTAGACCCGCTTTCCCACATGGACACACACAAACACACAGGGATATCTTCAGAATGACAAAAGGTAGGAATCGGCAACAAATTTTTGTTAATATCCTTGCAATGTACATAGAGCACCCAGAAGGGAATTTTTTTTTTTCTCAACAAAAGTGGAGTTACACTTTAAGCTAACAATTAGTCTCAGATAAAAAGTATTAGGGAGTACAACACCTATATTTTAGATCTATATATATTTTAAAGATCTATTTACTTTTTTTATGATCTATGTGTTTTAATCTTCAGATTCCTAGAAACAACCGATTGATGTATATCCACAGTTATCAAAGCTATGTCTGGAACAACATGGTGAGCAGGAGAATTGAGGAGTATGGACTAAAAGTTGTACCGGGTGACCTTGTACTAAAAGGAGGTAATAATTTCTTCTAGGAAGATAACTTAAAAGCATTAAGAATAAACTTTTAAGCCATAGTCAGTTAAGTCGTGTCTCTATAGTTATCATTTTTAGCTTCCCCGCCCCCTTTTTTTTGTTTGAGTATTTTAGTGATTTCAAAGGTAGCATCCTTTTTGGCAAGGAAGCATGGGTCTGATTTTTAACCACTTCCTTCCAAGGTACATGCTGGTACGTCCTTGGGTTTCAGTGGTAATAGTGGGATGATGCCTGCACTTACACATATCATCCCGGTACTGTTTTGTTCAACCGGCGATTCTCTGTAAAGCAGAAGTCATCAGAGTGGCTAATTAGCCACCCGATCACTTCTGCGGGTGGCGGAAAGGCGTCCCTCCTGCCACCTCTCCGGTCCCATTGCAGAGGCCGGGAGCAATGCTGCAATGGTGGCCCTGTACAGAGAGAGGAACTGGCGTTCCCCTCTCTGTAAACCGGGAGCAACGAGCATTATGTTACTTCCGGTTCTGCCCCTTTGGTTTGCTGGCCAGCAGCGCCCAGGCAAGCAACCGATCAGACCGATCTCTGGGCCAGAGGAGAGATTTGGGGGTCTAATAGACCCAAGATCTCTCCATAAAAGAGGACCTGTCATGGCCCATACTATCACAAGGGATGTTGTTCATCCCTTGTGATAGCAATAGTTAGTACAAAACAAAAAGTGTAAAAAAAAAACTCAAAGCACCTCCATCCCACCGCGCTTACGTGCAAATGTGAACGCATACGTTAACTATTTACTCAACAGCACCCACCATTTTATTCTATAGGGTCTATGCTAAAACAAATATATAATGTTTGGGGGTTCTAAGTAATTTTCTAGTAAAACAAAAGTAGATTTTTACATGTAGAAGCGGAGTTTCAGAATAGGCCTGGGAGGTGGTTAAAATACATGAAGAAAGTCACTACTGCAAATTTATTTGGTTCTGTAATCCAAACACCATTTACAGAATAACTAAAAAGCAAATAAATCTTCTTGGGGGCATAGCTAACCACTGACATGGATGGCTGCATTTGAGAGAGCTCCTGCTGAAAGCCCTAGAATTCTGTGTGTCCATTAGACATGCAATGCTCTCCTTGCACTACACTGTGAACTAGACCTTTTATTCTACCATTATAATGAGCAGAAATTGGCAGCAGACTGCTTCTAAGCAGCTGAAGGAATTTTCCAGATCTGGCTGCCATGGTGGATAGCGGAGCACTTTGGGGCAGGGGGCACATCTGCCAAAAAAATGTCTCCCCAATGTTGAGGGTATGTGGCCTGGTATGGTTCGGTTGGGCTTTCACTCATCCCCTCCCTTTCCGGACCTGCCGGGCTGCATGCTCCGATAAGGGTCTGGTATGGATTTTGGGGGAGGCCCAACACCATTCATTCATTCTTCTTTTCTCCTACATTCACTGACGCAGCTCTTCATGACATGTGGGTTTATGCTCGTCCCATTAGGAGTTAACTAGGCAGGGAAGAACCAAGCTGGCTCTCCCACGGAGGCCGTCCCCTCTTCCCACATAAACCGCCTACCTAGCTTAGCTCATCAGATTTCAATGCCTAGTCGCAAGGAGTTGACCTGGCTCCCTTATGGGATCGGCGGTCCGGATTGGGACCGTTCTTTTCTTTATTTTCTTTTTTCACTTACTTTGGTGTCACAGGTGTGCAAGGCGGCCACTTGGGCCTCGGTACACACTTTCACTAAGTTTTATAAGATTGATGTGTCAGCATCTTCGGATGCTGCTTTCGGCCGCAAAGTTTTACAGGCGGCAGTGTAGGCGCGTCTGGCGCCTCCTTAGAGGTTGGGTACAGTTGTTGTTTACCCACCCCTCTTTTGACACAGCTTTGGGACATCCCCACATGTCATGAAGAGCTGCGTCTGTCAGTGAACGTAGGAGAAAAAGGGATTTTATTAAAACTTACCATAAAATCCTTTTCTCCGAGTTCACTGACAGACGCAGCACCCACCCCTCTACGCTCTGTTTTGGTACGGCTTGTTACGAACTGATGAGCTAAGCTAGGTAGGGGGTTTATGTGGGAAGAGGAGACGGCCCCCGTGGGAGGGGCCAGCTTGCTTCTTCCCTGCCTAGTTGACTCCTAATGGGACGAGCATAAACCCACATGTCATGAAGAGCTGCGTCTGTCAGTGAACTCGGAGAAAAGGATTTTACTGTAAGTTTTAATAAAATCCCTTTTCTCTTACGTTCACTGACAGACGCAGCTCTTCTTAATTGACACGTGGGGTTTTATGTTGTCCTATCAGGAGTGACTAGGCAAAACAGATGCAAAAGCATCAGGGATAGACCTAAGCACTATAGGAGAGATACGGTTCTGGCCGATGAACTATCTTCAGAAGTAGAAGAAGTCTTTCTTTTTTTAATGTACGTCTTTTTTTTTTTGCGTCCAGGGTTTTCCCTTGGGTCAGTTGAGGAAACGTGATCCGTTTGTTTTGAGTTACGATAACCGGTCGTCCCCCAAAATATCCGAGTCCACTCCTGCCGGGGGTACCCTCCCCGGTCGGATAGGGACTACGAAAACGTAGACAAAACGGATCAGTGAGGACTATCCTGTTGTATTTTGGGGTGCACAGTTAATTCTTCTCGACGCAGACAGTCACTTGCATTCTCTTTTCCCTAAAATAATTTTGAATGTCATTTTAGGAAAAG
>BLSH010101189.1:11091-23782 GCA_018402905.1 Glandirana rugosa | reverse complement strand
CTTTGATTGGCAGGTACTCGGGTACTTTGATGGGCAGGTACTCGGGTACTTTGATGGGCAGGTACTCGGGTACTTTGATGGGCAGGTACTCGGGTACTTTGATGGGCAGGTACTCGGGTACTTTGATGGGCAGGTGACAGGTACTCGGGTACTTTGATGGGCAGGTGACAGGTACTCTGATGGGGTGGTGACAGGTCCTCTTTATTGGGTGGGGGGGTGATTGGTGTTTACACTAGGCGGTAACGAGCTGTTACCGCAATCTCCCTGTCACACGCGATCGGTGTGTGAGAGGGAGAACCGCGGTAACAGCTCGTTACAGCGGTTTGTTTACATCACATGACGACCGGCTGTGATTGACACAGCCGGTCACGTGGTAAAGAGCCAATTTTATTGGCTCTTTACCCCGATCGGGGGGGGGGCACGACCCCCCCCCCCCGGCACACAATCGATCCGCGATCACCGCACTGCGGGGCCCGCAGTAGCGGCAAGAAGTGGCAGACGTCATATGACGTTGGCCCAGATCGAGGAGCGGTTCCTGCCGACTTCATTTTATTGTGACTCGGTAAGGAACTGGTTAATGTCTAAACCACTGGCAACAAAAGTGAGTACACCCCTAAGTGAAAATGTCCAAACTGGGCCCAATTAGCCATTTTCCCTCCCCGTTGTCATGTGACTCAGTGTTACAAGGTCTCAGGTGTGAATGGGGAGCAGGTGTGTTGAATTTGGTGTTATCGCTCTCACTCTCTCATACTGGTCACTGGAAGTTCAACATGGCACTTCATGGCAAAGAACTCTCTGAGGATCTGAAAAAAAGAACTGTTGCTTTACATAAAGCTGGCCTAGGCTATAAGAAGATTGCCAAGACCCTGAAACTGAGCTACAGCACGGTAGCCAAGACCATACAGTGCTTTAATAGGGCAGGTTCCACTCAGAACAGGCCTCGCCATGGTCGACCAAAGAAGTTGAGTGCACATGCTCAGTGTCATATCCAGAGGTTGTCTTTGGGAAATAGATGTATGAGCGCTTCCAGCATTGCTGCAGAGGTTGAAGGGGTTGGGGGGGGGGGGGGCGGGTCAGCCTTCTAGTGCTCAAACCATACGCCACACTCTTCCATCAAATTGGTCTGCATGGCTGTCGTCCCAGAAGGAAGCCTCTTCTAAAGATGATACACAAGAAACCCTGCAAACCGTTTGCTGAAGACAAGCAGACTAAGGACATGGATTACTGGTACCATGTCCATTGGTCTGATGAGACCAAGATAAATTTATTTGGTTCAGATGGTGTCAAGCGTGTGTGGCGGCAACCAGGTGAGGAGTACAAAGACAAGTGTGTCTTGTCTACAGTCAAGCATGGTGGTGGGAGTGTCATGGTCTGCGGCTGCATGGGTCTGCCGGCACTAGGGAACTACAGTTCCTTGAGGGAACCATGAATGTCAACATGTACTGTGACATACTGAAGCAGAGTATGATCCCCTCCCTTCGGAGGTTGGGCCGCAGGGCAGTATTCCAACATGGCGACCCCAAACATACCTCCAAGACAACCGCTGCCTTGCTAAAGAAGCTAAGGGTAAAGGTGATGGACTGGCCAAGCATATCTCCAGACTTAAACCCTATTGAGCATCTGTGGGGCATCCTCAAACAGAAGGTGGAGGAGCGCAAGGTCTCTAACATCCACTAGCTTCATGATGTCATCATGGAGGAGTGTAAGAGGACTACAGAGGCAACCTGTGAAGCGCTGGTGAACTCCATGCCCAAGAGGGTTAAGGCAGTGCTGGAAAATAAAGGTGGCCACACAAAATATTGACAATTTAGGCCCAATTTGGACATTTTCCCTTGGGGTGTACTTACTTTTGTTTCCAGCGGTTTAGACATTAATGGCTGTGTGTTAGTTATTTTGAGGGGGGCAGCAAATTTACACTGTTATACAAGCTGTACACTCACTACTTTACATTGTAGCAAAGTGTCATTTCTTCAGTGTTGTCACATGAAAAGATATAATAAAATATTTACAAAAATGTGAGGGGTGTACTCACTTTTCTGAGATACTGTATAAGTATGAGAATAAAAGGATTTTTCTTGTTCGTTGAGAAACACGGGAAATCTTAACCTTCAAGATATACTGCCACCTAACAGGGAAACTCTAGCAAAAAAAAAAAATGCTGGCTAGCGCAGGATAACCCCCTCCAGCTACCAGCATGCCTCATCTGGTTTTTTTTTCACTGGTGTCCTAGGAGGATTAACATGTTTCTACTGCTCTGCTGTGCTAAGACTAGCCTATTTTTTTGCTAGCATGATTTTTTTTTTATTGATTTAATTAAAACACTATTGTATGTTGCTGCTAGTGCTTTGATTGCAGCTTCTTGGCGTGGTTGTCCTCAGTCTGGCTTTTGGAGTACTGAGTTAGGACTATGGAAATAGCCTAAAAGTAACCTTCTGACTCTGTTGTGGTTAAAGCTGTGGAGCACTTTCCAGAGCCATTCTGTTTCTGAAGACCCACTTAGGACTCTTGAGCTGAGCACCAGGAGCTACCTCAATTTTTGGTTTGCTACAGAAGGGGATAATGCCGTGGGACTGAGCACTGGTGTCCTCTGCTTGGTGTAGTGTCACACTCTACAGTGCAAAGAAAGTATCTCCCCACTGCTGCTCCTGCTTGAAAAAAGCATCATTTGTTGGGTTTCTGCAGCTCTTTGTTCACCTTCAACCATCCGACTCTCTCCTGCTACCAACTGTCCAGGTTTTATATACAACATCCAGCACTACCCAGAAAATAAATATCCTAAAGAATTCATACCATAACAAATCTTCTATACAAATTTAAAAAAAAAAATTTTTGATCAATATATCAAAACCAATAAAATGTGACAAATTCTGTGCAAATCAATAAAGGTACATCAGATCGATACATCAATATCCCACCCCGCAGTCAATTCAGAGAAAAAAATGATTTTGTGCAGATTTAGTCCAACTGTATATAATCTGTTATTGGTCTATTAACCATGTAGTGTTTTAAAAAAAAATGTCTTCCACAAGATGAGAGATGTGATCACAAATCCCAAGGTGCCTGTTCCTCACACCTTCACAATGCACTCCAGTGGTATATCACTTACCAGATTTGAATGACCACTTCTTACAGTATGGTCAAACAGCGTATACTGACAACATCCATTTGTACCGTTGGCACAGTCAGAGCAGGAAGTGCACTGGTGTGATGCTTGGTTTATGTCCTAGCTGTCAGATCCTTAGTGTTGGACTGAGCACTCTGAGTACCACTGGACTGTTTTCTGCTTTTTTTAACTCTTTAAATGGGGCCTTCTTTTCCTAAATATTATGAAGCTCATAGGAACCAAGGGACTTTGAGCAATCTTATTATGCGCTGCTTGACCATTTTTTTAACAGGCGGTCAATCAAATCTAGTGAGTGATTTATACCATTGTTGTGCATTGTCAAGAGTATAAAGCACATGCACTTTACCACAATGAAGGGGGGAAAGGTGGGGTCTAGTGATGGAAAGGCAAAAGAGAAGGAGGGAGGGTGAAGATGAAGGGCAGTGGTTGTAGAAGGGGAGGAGGGAAAGGGGGGTAAAAATGGAAATGGGCGGGGGTGGGGGGGTTGAAGCAGGGGACAGGGGTAGAAAGAGTGGTAGAAAAGAATTGGGGGGGGCATAAACATCACCTTCATAATAATGCTTAACATCCAACTCAAAGTTGAGCCCTATTGATATTCCCGTTTTTAAAATTAAACGGACTGCCAGCAGACAGCTTGTGATTGACAGCCTCAGCTCTGTTCCTTTGTGCTTTGTGAAGGGCAGTGTGTCCGTTCCCTCCAATCAGCTCTCTTGGTCACTGAAAGAGTCTCGTCTCCCATTTTAACATCCTGAAATTTTGGGAAATTTGACTGTATGTTCAGTGTTTACCATACTACTGGAGAGTCATCCAATCTGGATTCTGTTGGGCAATGCCACTGCAGTGGCATAAGCAATCATGGAGAAACTAGAAGCCACATAAGGAACCGGTATCTCCCCCCTCCACCTAGGAGACTTCTTGGCTTCTTTAACGTCAAAGATGCCAAGGGTGCATTAGCTTCATTCCACCATCTCTAGGTGGCTTAGGCATATCATCATCCAAGCTTATGGGCTCAAGAATCTGGTTCCACCCTTTCCTGTCAAGGCATACTCTGCTAGACTGGAGTGCATTTTGGGTTTTAGATCATCCATTATCTGTTTCCCATATTTGCGATGCTACCACCTGGTCTTCTAGGCACGTTTTATACATTTTACTTGGTTGATGTTGCAGCCTCAGCTGCTGCCCGCTTTGGGTAAAAGGTCCTTCAGACAGATCTTTGAGCTACAAGCAGTCCCCAGTTTTCTGTTTTGTTGGTTATGTTGATGATTGCGGTGTTGCCAACACCTCTGTTGAACTGGTTTTGGACTCCCTGAAGGTTAATACTTCCTGAGAAACTAGTAGTTATGTACTTGCTGTAAAACCTTTTCTTTTGAGTCTATTGAGGGACATGAACCCCATCCCTGCTTGACCCTGTTTAAAGCTATGCTAAACTTGAAAGCAAATCTTTATTAAATTGCAGCTTATTCTTAGATGTAATGGCAGCTTTTGTTTTCTCTTTTTAGGATTTATTTCCTTTATTTTTACTTGGTGATCCTGCCAGTAAGTCTGCTGTTTTTCAACAGAGCAAGCTGTCCTGCAGATGTAGCAGTTACAGGGTTGAGACAAGCCATTTACCACTGACGGGTGCTTGCAATGATCAGTGTTTATTTATGGAAAACCTATTTTCCAAAAAAAGTTTGCTGTAACTGATAACATATTAGCTGGAGTTTTGCTTTAATTTGTTAGTGTATTTAAACCTGCTAGTCCATCTAACAGTCCCTTCCCCCCAGACTGACAATGCTGCTGTCCAAAGGTGCCCCCTGTGCTCCTTCATTCAGAGTGGGGGCACTCTAATACAGGAGGTGTGTTTACTGGTCATATCACCAGGTGAAAACAGAGGGGAAAAAAGGCTAAAAAAAAAATAAAATTAATGATGCCCCACACATCTAATGATTTGGTAAGCTGCAGTATATCACATTTTTGGTTTTGAGTTTAATACCAATTTAATCATTTACGTTAGAGTTGAGATAATTTGCCAAATATACGCGGAGGCTGCAGTGCCTTGCCAAGGCTCCTTTGTATACTGCGGTCCTAATTCTGTATTTGAGAGTCTTCAGGTTGGAGCACACAGTATCTCACAAAAGTGAGTACACCCCTCACGTTTTTGTAAATATTTTATTCAATCTTTTCATGTGACAACACTGAAGAAATGACTCTTTGCTACAATGTAAAGTAGTGAGTGTACAGCTTGTATAACAGTGTAAATTTGCTATCCCCTCAAAATAACCCAACCCACAGCCATTCATGTCTCAACCGCTAGCAACAAAAGTGTCATTTCTTCAGGGTTGTGACATGAAAAGATAATAAAATATTTACAAAAATGTGAGGGGTGTACTCCCTTTTGTAAGATACTGTATATAGCTGTGGATAAATTAAGGGCAGGTACGCTTGGAAGAAGCTTATTCCTCCTTAAAGGCATAGAAACATGTTTGACTTCCAGCAAGAGAACAATGGTTGCTGAAGACATCCAGTGTGTCCCCCCCGCCATATCCAGCAACCACCCCATGTCACGTACCTGATGTGAGGTCGAGATGTCAGAGGGCTTCCCTTGCGGCTAAGTGCAGTGCTTCCCTGAAGGTGAGACAGGGAGATCAGTGCCCAGAGAAGCACAGATTGCCAGTAATGGTGAAGATGACTTTAACACCCAGATGTCACAGGAACTGGCAGATGGATTGTAGACTGGCGTGCTTAGAAGTCCAGGAAGAATTTAGATAAGGCAAGTCCGTAAGCTGAGCCCAGGGGTCATACACAGGAAGACAGATCTGCAGCGAAGTCGGTGAGCCAAGCCGGGGTCAATAACAGGTACACGCCAATAAAAGAGTTTAGAGGTTCTAGCTGGGGTCAATCAGGAGAGCAGGATCACAAGTCTGGATAAGCCTGGGTCAGAAACAGGAGGTCAAACAGGAATGGCAGAATCGCAGGAATACAGGGAAGCTGAGAGATAATCCAGCAAGACACCATTGTCAGCAGCAGTTTTATATAGCCCAGAAGAAGTCGTCTGTCACGTTGTGCGATTGCGCGTTGGCTCGGGCGCGCATCTCCGTGCATCCTCGCGCCTGTGGTGGCCATGGTGGGTATTGGCAAATCTGACAGTTCTCCGTCTATTTCCCTGACACTCCAATTTACAGTGGCAAGAAAAAGTATGTGAATTTGACTGGTTTTCTGCAGTAATTTGCCATAAAATGTGATCTGATCCTCATCTAAGTCACGACAATAGACAAACACAATGTGCTTAAAGAGGAACTATAGTCTGATCACATAATTTGTAATTGAAAACATCTTTGCCATTCCGAAGCTTCCCTCCAACCACTTTACATATTATTTTATATATACACTGTACTGTGTTTCTGTACTTGCTAAATATGCTGCAGAAATCTCCCTGGCTGTATCCATTTTAACTGTGGGTAACTAAAGATGCTGCCTGTTCACTTCCTGGATTTACACAGGGGCACACTTCCAGCTCTCACGAGAGACAGAGCTGTACATAATGTCCTAAGCCTAGGCGTTTATGACCAGACTAGAAAGTTAGTGGGCTGTATAAGGTAAATACTGGCAGAAAAAAATGTTTTAATATCCAAAGTTAAAACAAGGGCAGAAGATTTAATAGATGGAAAGTTGAAAAAACGACAGAAGTGCCCTTTAAGCTGTTAACACACAAACTATTATTTCTTGTGTCTTTATTGAACACACCCATTAATCGCTTCCCAACCAGCCGCTGCAGTTTTACTCAGGTGTGTGAATCGCCGTCATGGTATGTCGGCTTTGCTGGCGAGCGTGTCCGCGGGTCGCCAGCGGACATAGAGTACTACTACAGAGGCAGAACGAGGATCTGCCAATGTAAACAAGGCAGATCCCTGTTCTGACAGGGGCCATGACATTGATTTACTGTTCCCTGCCTTTAGGAACAGTGATCTCTGCCATGTCCTTGCCAGCTCAGTCCCCACACAGTTAAAAACACCTAGGGAACACGGTTAACCCCTTGATCGCCCCCTAGTGTTTAACCCCTTCCCTGCCAGTGTCATTTTTACTATAATTGCATTTTTATAGCGTTGATCAATATAATTTCACTGGTCCCCAAAAAGTGTAATTTGTGGTCAGATTTGTCCGCCGCAATCGCAGATCGCCGCCATTAGTAATAAAAGCAATAAAAAAAAAGGTCCATAGATCTATCCTGTAGTTTGTAGATGTGATAACTTTTGCGCAAAGCAATCAATATACATCTATTGCTATATATATATATATATATATATATATATATATATTTTTTTTTTTTTACCAAAAATATGTAGAAGAATATATATTGGCCTAAACTGATGATTAAATTAGTAAAAAAAATTGTTTTTTGTTTTTTTTTTTTTTTTTTCAAAATTGTCGCTCTTTGTTTATAGCGCAAAAAATTAAAACCGCAGAGCTGATCAAATACCACCAAAAGAAAGCTCTGTTTGTTGGAAAAAGACGTCAATTTTGTTTGGGTACAACGACCAAGCAATTGTCAGCTAAAGCGACACAGTGCCATATCGCCAAAAATGGCCTGGTCATTAAGGGGGCAAATCCTTTCGGGGCTGAAGTGAGTAAACATTCACAGTGCTAGAGAAAAGGTAAAATAACCCATAGACTACTTACTTCAACAAAAGCTATTTGGAGTCAGTAGTTTGCATAGCTGGAGTCCAATTATATGGGTTTGGAGGTGTGGTTTAGGGCTAGTTTGAGTGATAAGACTCACACATTTTTGAGTGATTGTATACCCGAAAAGTCTGAATTACAATGAATACCCAACCTTATTCAGCAAAGCAGGACAAGTAATCTGTCCCCAGTCTGGCTGGGAAAGGAGCAGGCACTCTTCTGCAATCTTCCTCGGTTTTAGTGAAAAAATCCATGACAGGTAAAAAGAAAAGGTGTCGTCATGCCCCCTCTCCTATGGTTGACAGACTAAATAATTCGATTTGTGCAGGAACATGAGATGTGGCCTTGTCTCCCATGGCCCGCATCCACAGATTTCTCTCCCCTTAACTGCTCCTGCTGCCACTGGAATGGCTGTTCTGCAACTCGGCATTGTGGGACAGGAGGAAGTCTGGTGGTGCTGAGCCGGGTGTCTTATTGGGCAGCACTTGTACATCCGCCGTGCGCACTACTATCCTGAGCAATAAAGATGTGTTTGGGTGTGTAGAGCTGGGAGAGGAGTCCGGTGACGCCACAACTCCACCTCCCGGGCTTCGGGCTGTCAACACGCCCACTGAACTGGACTGGACAGATTCTGGGAGGAGAGTGATCGCTGCTCCCATATACAGAAAGCATAAGATCACTCTCCTCCTCCCCTTTCATAGCGGAGATCCGTTGTTCATACATGGATCCCCATTCTGTCACTGCGGGGGAGCGATCGCGGGTAGCCGGCGGACATAGAGTCCGCTGTACCTGCTCCCTGGCTCCCCCTGTACACAGCGAGCGAGCCTCCGGCGGCCTGCACTCACGATCCACGATCTCGCAGCCGCCGTCAGGTGATGGCAATATCGAGCCAAGTTGCGGCCGTCAATCCATGGCGGGCGGTGGGCAACTGGTTAAAAAAAAAAAGGCTTGCCTATAGTTGTATTTAACTGTTACTGTTTTGGTAGATTTTGTAACTTTTTGTAAATTAAAGATTTTTTTTTTTTTCTCAAGTTGCTGCAGCTTATGAAGAAATGCTTGCCGCTGATAAACTTGACATTAAGAACATGAGGCATAGAATTAAAGATTACTCTCTAGCTGGAGCCTACCGAAAAATTATGATACGTCCTCAAGATGTCAGCTGGTAAGCTATGTATTTCTCTTAATTATGTATGTGTGTTAGGGTAACTTTGTATGGGCGCTTTTTATGTTGCAATCATCTTAATTCAGCTGTATAAGTTTATTAATTTAAGTGCACAACGAGTTAATTCATCATATTTCTTTTCTATAATATTTCTAGGGAAATTGTTGCATATGATGACACCAAAATCCCTCTAGTTGGAACTGATCTGGAAAAGCTGGAAGGGAAGCCATTACCTGTATTTAACAAAGGTAATGACGTTTGTGTTTGTGCCTGAAAGTTTAACTTCAGCCAAGCAGCAAAATATAGCACATGTAAGAAAATGTTTTTACCTGCCAAATAAGTTGTAATTCTGTTCAGCCAGTCTTCTGATCTACGAACCCCTGCCAGGGAACAGTAACTGTACGTCTAGTCATGAGAATCTCTGAGCCTACTGATTATTGAATAATGGAGCAGCAGCACACTGATTAGTCCTCACTCCTCACTCTACTCATTATGGAATATTACTGTTGGTGCATATGCGCTGCACCAGGGGAATTATAGCTTAGAAAAATGATTTTTAATTAAAAAAATTATGTATTTTTGGTACTCCATTTTCAGCCAAAGGAAAATTCAAGAATTTTCATGTTTTAGAATCGGTTTGTTTTAATGTAACTTTTTATGCCAATTTAAAATGCACATTCATGCACACCTTAAAGTGGCTCTTCACCTTTTAAAGTGCTTGTAAAGGCTGAAGGTTTTTTTACCTTCATGCATTCTATATATATGAAGGTATAAAACCTTCAGTGTACACTGTACAGCTCCCCCCTCAGCCCCCACTAATATTTACCTAAGCCCTATCTCAGTGCAGTGATGTGCACAGGAACTAAGGCTCTCCCGGGTCTCCTCCTCCTGATTGGCTGAGATTAAGCAGCAGAAGCCATTGGCTCCCGCTGCGGTCATTCACAGTGAGGCGGGAGCGGGGCTGAGATGCGCTCTTTGTGTCTTATGGATGCAGGAAGCCGGCTTGGGAGTATCCATAAGTTGATTGCTGTGAGGGCACTCAGCAAGGGGAACGGGCCCTGAGCGCCGGTGGGGAACTAGAGAAGAGGAGGATAGGGGCTGCTCTGTGCAAAACCGCTGCACAGAGCAGGTAAGTATGACATGTTTGTTATTTTCTTTTTTTTAAATAAGCATTTTTCCTTTACAATCACTTTAAATGGACTTGGCTCCTCTCAATCCCCGTTTTTAACCTTTGTCGCCCTATTGGTTTATTAATAATAACAACTTTGGTCTCTAGGATACCGCCTGTGGCCTTCTGGGTGATGGTGAGCTCTTATTGCCTGTAGTAATAATGACTAAGCTGTTATCCTGCAGAGACAGACCAGTCTAATGGTCCATACACATAAGTGTGTATTAGCAATGAATAATGCATAAATGTGGGCTGATTTTGACCACAAGAGAATTCATTTAATTGTAAAGGCAAAATTTCACTTGGGGAATAGTTTTTAACAGCCGGTGACAGTAATCAAATGGAATTGTTTACCAACAAACCTACCTATTCAGATGGCTGCAGGTGCAAATATCAAACACATATTAGATTTTATTTTTCATGAACTTTCCTATTCACCTGGGGTATAGGAATAAATTAAATCTAGCATAATCAGTTTGACATGCGTTGTTGTTCAATGCGCCGTCAACCCCATCAGAGATAAGATTTTAAATTAACCACTAAAATATTACATATTGCATCATTTCATTTTATCCCTTAGAATACGATGCCAGCTCTTCGAATGCTATATCCACTTATTATACATAGATTTCCACCTTATTAGGACTATATATATATAGTAGGTGGGATTATAGTTTTTATTCTAATTTCTGTATAATAATTATGCACATTCCAAATGTATTAGGAATACAGTATATCAATTCCACTTATAATCATCGGTACATTAAAATTCCTCTATGTTGGGAAGTTCAACTATATATCTTAATCATAGAATACAGAACTATATATAAATATGTAAATTCAAACTGCAGCGCATATAGTTCATTTAAATAAATAAATCCAGATAGTAAGAGTCCTCAGTAGATCACATCAATCACCAGACCTCCACCGTGGGAACCGTCACCAGTGACACCAACAATCTGAACCGCTTACCAGATATCACCGACCCCCCCATTACAGAGGGTCAGTGTCCGCTGTGTAAATAAGGAAGAAGCACTGCAATAGCCTCACTCCCTCGGGATCATTCACCAGCGCGATACAGGATGTCAGACACAGCAAAGGCCCAGATATCCCTCGGAGGTCATGGAAAATACAAGGGACCCAAATAGTGCGAATCCAGTCACAATGATGGCGGACTGTGTACAGCTTCCTGGTCACAAGCAGGCGAACGTCGTTAGGCTCCACCCAACGCGTTTCGTCATCGAGTTGACGTCGTCCGGGTCCGCCATCATTGTGACTGGATTCGTTACCTTTACAAACGCGCTGTTTTTACTGACCAAATGTGAGTGTGCTGATTTTAATTTTATACATTAAAACTGTGTTTTGGCAATCTGCACTATTTGGGTCCCTTGTATTTTCCATGACCTCCGAGGGATATCTGGGCCTTTGCTGTGTCTGACATCCTGTATCGCGCTGGTGAATGATCCCGAGGGAGTGAGGCTATTGCAGTGCTTCTTCCTTATTTACACAGCGGACACTGACCCTCTGTAATGGGGGGTCGGTGATATCTGGTAAGCGGTTCAGATTGTTTGTGTCACTGGTGACTGTTCCCACGGTGGAGGTCTGGTGATTGATGTGATCTACTGAGGACTCTTACTATCTGGATTTATTTATTTAAATGGACTATATGCGCTGCAGTTTGAATTTACATATTTTTAGTGTTTTCACCTGAACTATCTGCTGGCTGCATAGACTTTTTGATCATTGCATATTTGTCCTACACATTACGAGGAAAGTTTGCCTAGTCCCCATATGCGCAGGATTGTTCTTTTATAATACAGAACTATAACCTAGACCCAGGGTTAAAAATCGGTACCTTCAGTTGATTTGACACTGGCAAAGCTTTTGAGGACATGCCCCCATGGGTGCCACCCCCTATAGACCTACCCCACTGCGTGAGTCCTCATTTTTTATCAAACAATGCAGATTAATCCAAAGAATGGAAGTAAGAGTGGTTTATGGTCCTGTAATGTACTCCAAAATATGGAAATTACAGTTAAGTCAAAATTCCCCTTAATGTAATCCAGGGCTTGACAAATTTGCCTTGAATCTAGGAGCCGGCTGAAAAAGTTAGGAGCCAGTTTTTTATAGCGTAGTGTGGGGTTGTCAGCGCCAGGGGTAAGACAAGTAGTTCAACCCACCATTATTACACGTCATCTCTGTACAAAAACGGTGGAAATTCGAGGTAATCCGTCGTCTACTCCCACAAAATGTACGGCGTCAGTGTTACGTAAGCCGTATTATTCCTCAAAGGGGGTATTGTCTAAAAAATCACAGTGAGAAAGACCGGTCGGATATTGGGACTACATTACCACCTCAATAACTGACCGACGAGACGACACTCATTCAATCCCAATCCCCCCGCGTTTAATGAACAGAATGGGGACCGCGACTGTTGGGGTGTGATGCGATATTTTTTGACCGAGGATTGAAAAAGTCGGCCGAGGATCTAAGTTCCGTTTAAACAGTTCGGGACCTAATGTAATTCCCCTTAAAACTGAATTGACATTAAAGGTATAAAACCTCATGTAATGTCCTG
>BLSH010101120.1:710835-723610 GCA_018402905.1 Glandirana rugosa | reverse complement strand
GTAACGATCGTTGCGTTAGGCAGAGTTTAATCTGCAATCTGCAACTCTAAGCAGCAGTATTTGAAATCTCAAATTCCTCCAACAATCTGATCGTTGTGCACGATCGTAGCGATCGTTGTGTTATGCAGAGTTTGATCTGCAACTCAAAGCAGCGGTATGTGAAATCTCAAATTTCTGCTATCTGTCCTCAGAGCAACAGCACAGCAGTAGTAATCTATCTCAGGATGCAGGATCAGATGTTGTTAAAATGTCTCGAATCTCTCCCTGACGCCGTCAGCTTCCTCTCCCTACAGCTAACCCAAGAGCATGTGACTGCAGCATCAAGTGACTCCAGCTTATAAAGAGGCTGGGTCACATGATGCACTGGCCAATCACAGCCATGCCATTAGTAGGCATGGCTGTGATGGCTTCTAAGGGCAAACCAGTGAAACGCTTGTTGATTGGCTGCCCTGCAGCTTCTCAACACGTGGAATAAAATACCAGAACCCCGGACCGAACCTGAACGTTTTTTGAAATGCCCGTGTTCGGGTCCGGGTCCCGGACACCCGAAAGTTGGGTACGGACCCGAACGTTACAGTCCGGGTTCGCTCAACACTAACAATAGCTTTCTTTTGGTGGTATTTAATCACCGCTGGGTTTTTTATTTTTTGCGCTATAAATGAAAAAAGACCGCAAATTTTGTAAAAAAAAAAATGCATTTTTCTTAATCTGTTATAAAATTTTGCAAATTAGTAATTTTTCTTCAAGAATTCCTGCCAAAATTTATACTGCTACACATCTTTGGTAAAAATAACCCAAATCAGTGTATATTATTTGGCCTTTGTGTAAGTTATAGAGTCTACATGCTATGGTGGCAATCATTGAAAATTGATCACACCTGATCACATCTGATGTACTGACGGCCTATCTCATTTCTTGAGACCCTAACAAGCCAGGAAAGTACAGATACCCCCCAGATGACCCCTTTTTGGAAGGTAGACATTCCAAGGTATTTAGTAAGAGGCATGGTGAATTTTTTGAAGTTGTAATTTTTTCCTACAATTCTTTGCAAAATTAAGTTGCTGTTTTTTCCCACAAAATGGTTATGTTAACAGGTTATTTCTCTCAAATGGCATGTGCATACCACAATTACACACCAAAATACATTCTGCTATTCCTCTTGAGTATGGTGATACCACATGTGTGAGACTTTTTTACAGCCTGGCCACAGCCTGGCCCAACGTAGAAGTAGCATCTATAGGCATTCTAGGAGCATATTACACTTTTGAAGGCCCTGGAGCACTAGGACAATGGAAACACCCAAAAAATGATCCCATTTTGAAAGCTAACACCGCAATGTATAATCTATGAGGCATAATCAGTCATTTGAATGGTTTATTTTTTTCCAGAAGTTTTTGGAAAATGTGGGAAAAAAAATGTTAATGCATTTTTTTTTTACACAAAGTTGTCCATTTATAAGATCTGACACCCCAAAATATATTCTGCTACTCCTCCTGAGTATGGCGATACCACGTGTGAGACTTTTATACAGCCTGGCCATATACAGTGGCCCAACATTGAAGTAGCACCGTCAGGCGTTCTAGGAGCATTAATTACACATCTCATTTCTCAACCACCTATTACACTCTTGAAGGCCCCTGGAGCACCAGGACAATAGAAACACCCACAAAATGACCTCATTTTTGGAAACTAAACACCCCAACATATAATCTATGAGGCCTAATGAGTCTTTTGAACGTGTCATTTTTTTCCACAAGTACTTATAAAATGTGGAAAGAAAATGAAAACGCATTTTTTTTACACAAGGTTGTCCATTTGTAAGATATTTCTAACACATAGCATGTACTTAGCAAAAATGACACCCCAAAAAACATTCTGTTACTCCTCCCGAGTATGGCGATACCACATGTGTGAGACTTACACAGCCTGGCCACATACAGATGTCCCACATCAAAGGAGCCCCATAAGGTGTTCTAGGAACATAAATTACGCATTTCATTTCCTGACAACCTATCACATTTTTGAAGGCCCTTCATATTTCTAACACATAGCATAAACATACCAAGAATTACACCCCAAAATACCTTCTGCTGAGCAAAGGGTAAACAAAAGATTGCCTGTGGTTTTAGTAGTGCAGTTGTCCACAGGAGGAGAGCCCTGATCCAGGCAGGCAGGGACGTGGTCAGCAAATTGTCCAGGCAGCAGGCAGGAATATGGTTCATAGTCAGTACAGGCAGGAATACTGTTCATATACAGTCCAGAGTCAGTGCAGGTAGAGATATTGCCAGCAGTGCCAAAATATTGTTCCTGGTAGTAGGCAGGAACATGGTCCATAGTACAGGTAGCAGGTCAGGAAAGAATGGGGACAGGGGTAGAGGCTTCTCCCACCCAAATCGCTTTGAAGCCTCAGTCTCCAGACCCTAATCTGGGAATGAGAAAACCAAATAATTAGTTTTCTTCATCCAGAAAAATCATTCTTGATACCCTCACATATGTGAGACCCCTGTGTTTATGAATCCCACTTCTCCAGTATCAGGGTAAAAGATCAGTCCAAGAGGCAGACAAAAACAGTCCAGGGTCAGTTCCAAAGCAGGCAGAGGTATGTTTAGCATTAAGTAGAAGCAGTGTCGTATAACAGGCAAGGGTCAGTTCCGGAGTAGGCAGAGGTATATTTAGTATTAGGCAGAAGCATTGTCGTATAACAGGCCAGGGTCAGTTCCGGAGAAGGCAGCGGTATGTACAGTGCAGTGGCATAAGGGGTGTGGAGGAAAATGACAGGAAATCAGAATTACCATACTTCACTAATAATGTACACAAGTATGGCAACGGTGAAAACATTCGCCTATACAGAGGCCTGGTTGGGAAGGACATTGTGGACATTGTGGACATTGTGGTGGGGGAGTCTCTCAGGAAAAAGCCGTTCACTGAGTCTGCTCACTACATCTAATGCTTTCTGGTGGGCCTTCAGGATACAAAAGGGTGGCGATAATTTCTTCTTGGTAACGAAGATAAGATACAGGGCTCTGGTTTGATTTATGGTAAATAACAACTGTTATACATGGCCAAACTGAAAAAATAAATGGAGACCAATATACCAATAGCAGCTTTTTCTTGTGGGAAGAAAGGGTTCAATCAATTGATCATTAAAATTGACTCCCCCACCATGTACAAATTGTAGTCATGGACACATGCTGGTTGCTGGATTGGGCCATTTCTTCGTTGGATTTCCACGTAGGTGTCGTTATGGATAGATGTGAGCATGTGGACATTTCGTTTATCCCTCCACCTGACAGCCAATATCTCAGGATTTCGCAAAGACGCCGTCTCCCCTTTAGTCTTTCAGTAACAAGCCTTTGCGGGAAGCCCTTCCTATTGGCTCTCACTGTACCACATGCTGGAGTGCTCCTTAGGTGAAGACTGCGGAAGAGGAGCAAGCTTGTATAATAATTATCCACATAAAGGTGGATTTCCCATTCCAAGAAGTGGATATATAAGCTCCCATACAACTTTTCCGCTGGCTCCCATGTACTTTGGGCATTCAGGGGGATGCAGTTGAGTGTCCTTCCCTTCATACACCAGGAAGGTGTAGATGTACCACGTGGCTCGGTGACACAGCTTGTACAGTTTAACCCCATATCGGGACCTTTTGCTGGGGATAAACTGCCTGAAGCCAAGCCTGCCTGTGAAATGAACAAGTGATTCATCCACAGAGATGTTTTGGTTGGGGGTAAATAATTGGGAGAATTTATCAGAGAAAAAATTTAGGAGTGGCCAAATTTTAAATAATTTATCAAATGATGGGTCATTTTGGGGAGGGCACTGGGAATTGTCATTGTAGAGGAGGAACCGCATAATCATCAGGTATCTTGATCTTGCCATAATCGATGAATGGATGGGCGTAACTTGAACCAGGGTTGCTTGTTATGTACTGTTGTGCATAGAGGTTGCACTGGGCCACGATAGAAGATAATAGGTCTTTTAAAGGCAAAATTCTCTGTGTTCACCTGGACACCTGGCTGGGCGGTGAAAGATGGGACGTTTGCTACTCCTGAATTAGGAGGAAGCCACAGAGGGTTTTCAAGGGCATAGGGAAGGCCGGCATGGGTTCTAATCCTTTGGGGCTGAGAAGACATCCCGCTAGTGCTTGGCCTTTGTTGCACTGGTATATCATTTCTTGTGGCTGGCACTGCACCACTGGTGGATGGAACTGAGCTGCTGGTTGATGCCACTGCATTACTGGTGGATGGCACCGAGGTGCTGGTTGATGCCACTGTGCTACTTGTGGTAGCTTGCTGCTCCATGCCAGAACGTCTTCGCTTCATGGGCACGCTTTCCTCTTCCTCTGATTCTGTATCAGACCCACTGCTTACAAAGGTTTCATATTCTGAACCAGAATCAGACTCAGGCTCAGAGAGCTCCCCGCTGCTCTTGTCAGTCAAACTAAGAAGACGATAGGCCTCCTCAGTGCAAAACATTTTTCGGACAGATATGGCTGCACTAATGGGTGCTGATGAGGCTGTTCTAATGAGGCTGCACTGCTGGGTGCTGAAGAGGCTGCACTGATGGGTTCTGATGAGGGTGCACTGATGGGTTCTGATGAGGGTGCACTGATCTACACGAATGCACCACACTGATGATGCACTGATTAGCTGGCACTGATAAGGCAGCCCTGACGGACGCTGATGAGGATCCAATGATATGGTGCCACTGATGAACAGTCACTTATGGGCATGGGTGAGCGCTGTAGTGGCACTAATGGGCACTGTAGGGCTCAAATTAGCACTGTAGTGGCACTAATGTGGCACTGAAGAGCACTGTAGTGTGATGAGCATCCACTGATAGGGTAGCACTGATGAGCACTCACTTATGGGCACTGATGAGCGCTGTAGTGGCAATGATCTGATGAGCGCTGAAGTGACACTGATGAGCACTGTAGTGGCACTGATGTGACACTGATGAGCACTGTAGTAGCACTGATGAGCACTGTAGTGGCACTGATTACTGTAGGTGCCCTGATGGCACAGATGAGCATGGTAGTGGCACTAATGTGGAACTGATGAGCACTGTAGTGGCACTGGGCGCTGTAGTGGCACAGATGAGCACTGACGTGGCACTGATGAGCACTGTAGTGGCCCTGTAGGGCACAGATGATCACTGTAGGGCACAGTAGTGGCACAGGTGGCACTGATGGGTACTGTAGCGGCACTGCTGGGTACTGTAGTGGCACAGGTGGCACTGCTGGGTACTGTAGTGGCACTGGCTGGTACTGTAGTGGCACTATATGGCACTGCTGAGCACAGATATATGCTGCAGATCACTCACCGTAGTTCTCCTCTCCTCACACTGTATCGGTGTGAGGAGACAAGAGAACAGGACCTCTGCGTGACCCCAGTCTATTTATATTGTGTTCGCTCCCTCATTGGAGGGAGCGATCACGTGGTAAAGGGCCGTTGCTATTGGCCCTTTACCACGATCTGTGTTGCGCCGGGTCCCGTGAATCCGGCGAGCACAGAGGCTTCCGTGCCCGGTCTGGGAGGACGTCCATGGACGCCCTCCCAGAATAAGCCGACCGCGCTGTAGACGTTTTTTGTCTATAGCGCAGTCGGCAAGTGGTTAAAAAACTTCCACTAACAGTTTGTGTAGTGCTCTACAAATTACACAAAAGCCACACAATGAACACTGGAATGTTGGAAGAGGCAAGTATCAGGCCAGGGCCCTGCAATATAGGATAAATTTGTACCAGAGGCACCATTGTACTTTAACATTTAACCACTTCAATACCAGGCCTGTTTCTTGAGTTCGGTGCTTACCAGTTAAAAACAGTTTTTTTTGCTATAAAATTACTTAGAACCCCCAAACATTATATATATATTTTTTTCTAACACCCTAGAGAATAAAATGGCGGTCATTGAAAAAATGTATGTTACACCGTATTTGCGCAGCGGTCTTACAAGCGTGCTTTTTTTTAAAAAAATTCAGTTTTTTTAGTTAAAAAATAAGAAAACAGTAAAGTTAGGCAAATTTTTTCCATATTGTGAAAGATAATGTTACGCCGAGTAAAATGATACCCAACATGTCATGCTTCAAAATTGCGTCCGCTCGCGGAATGGCGATAAACTTTGCAAATTAAAAATCTCCATTGGCGACATTTAAAAAATTCTACAGGTTAGCAGTTTTGCGTTACAGAGGAGGTCTAGAGCTAGAATTGTTGCTCTCGCTCTAACGATCGCGGCGATACCTCACATGTGTGGTTTGAACACCGTTTTCATATGTGGGCGGGACTTACGTATGCGTTCGCTTCTGCGTGCGAGCTCGGCGGGACGGAGCGCTTTAAATTTTTTTTTTTTTTTTTTATTATTTATTTTGCTTTTTACTTTTTATTTTTACACTGTTCTTTAGAAAAAAAAATTTTTGATCACTTTTATTCCTATTACAAGAAATGTAAACATTCCTTGTAATAGAAAAAAGCATGACAGGTCCTCTTAAATATGAGATCCGGGGTCAAAAAGTCCTCAGATCTCATACTTACACTCAAAAAAAAAAAAAAAAAAAAAAAAAAAAAATCTGAAAAAAGTGACAGAAGAAAAAAAAAAAATCGGGCCCTTTAAGACCGTTGGGAAGACGTCATTTCTGACGTCATTTCTGCCGGCCGTGTTATGGAGCCGAGTGAGCGGCTCAGTCGGCTCACAGACACTGGGGGGAGAGCATCGGATCATCTCCGCGGCTGCCGGCGGGTCCGGTAAGCGGCGGAGCTGACCGGAAAGCGGCGGGAGGGGGGGGCACCTCTTCCGCCGCTGATAAAAGTGATCTTGCGGCGAATTCGCCGCTAAGATCACTTTTATCTTGCAGGGAATCGCCTGCTGAAAAAAACGGTATCTGAATGGTGCCTGCAGCTGCAGGCACCATTCAGATATCACCACTCAAACCCAAGGACGTCATATGACGTCCGGCGGTACGGAAGTGGTTAAAGAGTAACTTCACTATTGTTGAGAAAAAAAAAAAGAAAAACATTCCTCTCTGGGTGATGAATGTACATTGCAAGGATTTTAGCAAACTTTGTTGCAGATTCCCACCTTTTGTTATTCTGGATAAATCCCTGTGTGTTTGTCTGTGTCCATGTGGAAAGTGAATCTGAGAGTGATTTCATAATTATCTATCAGTTGCTGCACTTGCAGTCTTCTAGTGAAGAAAATTGCAGGGCCTGCATTCCTTTAGACGTGATTTACTATTGGGCGTATCTCACCAAAAATTTCATTTTTTGTTACAGGGGTTGCCTGAAATCTGACTTGTATCTTAGTGCAGACTTCTGGGAAAAATATTAAGCCAAATCACACAAGCAATAACTGTTTCTGGGGGGGCGTTATGTACACATTCTGTGTACAGAACACCTCCAGGTAGTCCAATTGCATTACATTTTACAGAAAATTACAGAACTGTAGACTGAAAAGGAAAGTCATTTTTAATAACATTCAATTATAATAGGACTTCTGTTGCAATTGTACAGTATATGCTATATTTTTTTTATTGCCTTTTTTCCTACGAAAGTGGAGTTACCCTTTAAATGTGTAAGTCCATTTTGGCTGAAAAGATGCTTTAACCCTTTTGCTGCCAGGCCCTGCACTCCACTTTTAACCACTTCCCACCCGGCCACTGCACATATACAGCCAGGTGGGCGCTTACTCCTGAGTTGGATGTTCAGGAACGTCCTTCAGGAGCGGGATCGCGCAGCTGTGTGATCCCGATGCGCTAGTGTCACCCGGACACACTGCATCTCAGATCAGCAGGAGGGCTCTGTGATTGGCCCTCCTGTCCAATCACAGCCATCATGTGATGTAAATAGAGAGCCAGTTGTTAGGCGATTGGCTCTCCCTTTCCTTACACGGAAGTTGTCCGTGAGGAGAGGAAGAGCGGATCACTGCAGGTTGTGGCGATTAGTGAGTATGAGCTGTATTTTACAGCTTTTTACAGCTCTGGTCTAGTGTAACCCCACAACAGTGTCACCCCACACAGTAAAAACACCTGTCTGACATATGTCCCTGTAAAATCATCTGTCCCAATGATCATCTGCACACATGTACGTGATCATCTGTGTACATCTGTCTGATCACACAAATCAATTATACACTTATCAGGATTTTATTTTTACCAAAGACTTGTAGCAGAATACATTTTGGCCTAAATTTATGACAAAATTTGATTTTATTGGATTTCTTTTACAATAGAAAGTAGAAAATGTGTTTTATTTTTTGCGATATAAGCAGTAAAAGTGAACATGTTTTAAAGAAAACACAAGTGGTGAATACATACCACCAAAAGAAAGCTCTATTTGTGTGAGCAAAATGATAAAATTTTCATTTGGGTACAGTGTAGCATAACTGAGTAATTGTCATTCAAAGTGCGAAAGCACGGGAAGCTGAAAATTGGTCTGGGAAGGAAGGGGGTGAAAGTGCCCAGTATTGAAGCGGTTAAAGTCATATACTTTCTGAAAGCACACGACCAGTATAATAAAAAGAAAGTGCTACTGATTTTTAAGGTCCTGCAATATTTACACAAATCATCAAAACAATATTTTCGCAAAAATACACAAATCATTATTAGCAGACAAGCACAGCAAATTTTACAAAACGCCTAATATATACACACACACACACTATATATATATATATATATATATATATATATATACACACACACACACACCTATACATTTGTGCTCATAAGTTTACCCTGGCAGAGTTTAAGATTTCTTGGCCATTTTTCAGAGAATATGAATGAGAACACAAAAACATTTTTTCACTCATGGTTCGTGTTTGGCATTTATTATCAATCAACTGTCTACTCTTTTTAGATCATAATCACAACAGAAACTACCCAAATGACCCGGATCAAAAGTTTACATACCCTGGTGATTTTGGCCTGATAACATTCACACAAGTTGACACAAAGGGGTTTGAATGGCTACTATTGAAGGTAACCATCCTCACCCGTGATCTGTTTGCTTGTAATTCGTGTGTGTGTATCATGGGGAAAACAAAAGAATTGTCAAAGGATCTGCAGGAAAAGGTAGTTGAACTGTATAAAACAGGAAAGGGATATAAAAAGATATCCAATGAATTGAGAATGCCAATCAGCAGGGTTCAAACTCTAATCAAGAAGTGGAAAATGAGGAGTTCTGTTGAAACCAAACCACGGTCAGGTAGACTAAAATCTCAGCCACAACTGCCAGGAAAATTGTTCGGGATGCAAAGAAAAACCCACAAATTACTTCAGGCGAAATACAGGGCTCTCTAAAAACATGTGGTGTTGCTGTTTCAAGATGCACAATAAAGAAGCACTTGAAGAAAGATGGGCTGCATGGTTGAGTCGCAGAAGAAAGCCATAACTACGCAAAGTATCCCACTTACACTATGCAAAACAGCACAGAGACAAGCCTAAAACCTTCTGGCACAAAGTCATTTGGAGTGATGAGACCAAAATTTAGCTTTTTGGCAACAACCATAAACGATACATTTGGAGATGAGTGAACAAGGCCTGTGAAACACGGAGGTGGATCGCTGATGTTTTGGGGATGTGTGAGCTACAATGGCACAGGAAATTTGGTCAAAACTGATGGCAAGATGAATGCAGTATGTTATCAAAAAATACTGGAGGCACATTTGCAGTCATCATCCAGGAAGCTGCGCATAGGACGTACTTGGTCATTCTAACATGACAATGATCCAAAACACAAGGACAAGTTGACCTGTCATTGGCTACAGCAGAATAAAGTGAAGGTTCTTGGGTGGCCATCTCAGTCTCCTGACCTCAATATCATTATGCCACTCTGGGGAGATCTCAACTGTGCAGTTCATGCAAGACTGCCCAAGAATTTCCAGGAACTGGAGGCTTTTTGCTAAGAGGAATGGGCAGCTTTACCATCTGAGAAATTAAAGAGCCCCATCCACAAAATATCACAAAAGACTTCAAGCTGTCATTGATGTTAAAGGGGGCAATACATGCTATTAAGAGCTGGGGTATGTAAACTTTTGGTCCAGGTCATTTGGGTAGTTTCTGTTGTCATTATGATTTAAAAAGAGTAAACACAGTTGATCGATAATAAATGGCTTCAGCCAAACACTAACCATGAGCGAATTAAATGTTTTTGTGTTAGGTTATGATTCATATTCTCTGAAAAATAGGCAAGAAATCATACATTTTGCCTGTGTATGTAAACTTATGAGCACGACTATTATATAT
The DNA here is from genome assembly GCA_018402905.1 of Glandirana rugosa. NCBI lineage: Eukaryota > Metazoa > Chordata > Amphibia > Anura > Ranidae > Glandirana > Glandirana rugosa. Next base: position 713,374 of record BLSH010101120.1, on the reverse strand, counting down.
ATATATATATACACATACACACACACAACTTGTGTTGAGTGAATAACAAATATTTGTACATTTTAAATTGCACATTTTTGAGAAAAGTTGAAAAAACTAAAAGGTACACAAGAATGTAAATATCCAAATTTCTCAAAATCTGGAGGTTTTCATTTTTCACTAACAGCTTTCAGAGATTGCAAAATACCCCCAAACCATAAAATTTCTAAAAGCACACAGCCTATAAAATAAAATGGTGCCACTGATTTTTAAGGCCCTGTGATATTTGTGCAAATGTTTTATCAAAACAATATTTTCGCTAAAAATACACTTAAATAATTAGCAGACAAAAAACGAAGCAAATTTTACAAAATTCCTATCAATTGCAACTAGATCTAAAAGCTAAATCTGTTTTTAGTTAATAAATAAATATTTGTCAATTTTAAATTGCATTTTTAAGTGCATCTTTGCAAAATGATAAAAATCGAACGTACGCAAACATTTCTGAAAAAACTTGGAGGTTTAAATTTTTAGCTTTCAGTGTTTGTAAAAGACCCCCCACGCTCAGGCGGCCGCCTGGGGGTGCCAGAGTGGTGGGGGCGGCAAAACCCCATAGCAGTTTGAGCCCCTGCGAATCCTGGAGCTGAGCCAAGTGTCGTAGCAAGTTCCGGCACTTGGCTCCAGTCACTTGCCTGGCAGAGGCGCGCTAGTGTGGGCACCAGTGCCACCCGCCCTGCAGCCTGTGTGGGGTGTTTGGTGTCCCACACGCTGCTCTCCCCCCTCCACCGGCATCTCTGTCCGCCCACCGCCCGCCTTTCATAGAGCGAAGTCTCCTCCTCCATGGCTGTAATTTGTCACTAGAAACAGACGGGAGGAGCCGAGGAGGAGGAGAGGCATCGCTAGGCATGATCCACGCTGATCTGAGGTCTGATCTTTACACAAGGGAGGGGGGTATACCCTACCTGGCACCCTGTATACCCTAACTGGCACCCTGTACAATGCTACCTGGCACCCTGTATACTGCTATCTGGCACCCTGTATACCCTACCTGGCACCCTGTATACTGCTACCTGGCACCCTGTATACCACTTGGTATACTCAAATACCAAGTGACATAAAATATTGCAACAGCTGCCATTTTATTCTCTAGGGTCTCTGCAAAAAAATAATATATAATGTTTGGGGGTTCCAAGTAATTTTCTAGCAGAAAATAGTTTTTTTCTATTTGTAAGCAACAAATGTTAAAAAGAGTTTAGTCTTTAAGTGGTTAAATTTTCCTTATCTAGAGGCCGGGAGTAAATTCCTTTGATCTCCACTAAGATACATTGTATGTGGTGTTTATAGTTAGCGAGTTGGCAGACTGCCCGGTTGACGGCTGTTTTTTTTTTTTTTTCTTACAGCTGTCAGCTTAGGCAGGGAACTGCTTGTCGATGCGGTTACACAGAGAAGGGACTGAAGTATCGGAAGCCACTCGCCAGGATGCGATTTCTAGTCGCCATGGTGACCTGGCGACCGGGGTTTGTCGAGCTCTGCTGTATACCCTACCTGGCACCCTGTACAATGCTACCTGGCACCCTGTATACCCTACCTCGCACCCTGTATACTGCTACCTGACACCCTGAATACCCTACCTGGCACACTGTATACTGCTACCTAGCACCCTGTATACCCTACCTGGCACCCTGTATACTGCTACCTGGTACCCTGTATACCCTACCTGGCACCCTGTACACTGCTACCTGGCACCCTGTATACCCTACCTGGCACCCTGTACTCTGCTACCTGGCACCCTGTATACCCTACCTGGCACCCTGTATACCCTACCTGGTACTCTGTACACTGCTACCTGGCACCCTGTACACTGCTACCTGGCACCCTGTATACCCTACCTGGCGCCCTGTACTCTGCTACCTGGCACCCTGTATACCCTACATGGCACCCAGTATACTGCTACCTGGCACCCTGTATACTGCTATATGGGACCCCTGTATACTGCTACATGGGACCCTGTATACTGCTACCCGGGGCTCTGTATACCCTATCTGGTGATGCTGGGCTGTATACTCCTGCCACAAGGGGTGGAAACTATAAGGGGTGGGGCTTATGAGAAGAGGGAGGGGTCAAAAGGAAGGGCAGGGTCTGGCGCCCCCCCCATTCTAAAATTTCACCAGCTGCCACTGTTCACATGCATTCCAGGTGCAGTGCAATTTCAGCCCATTCATTTGAATGGGCTGAAACCATGCCAGACCACACAGAGATATAAAACACTCAGGAACCACATCACATGGTACTACTGTACCACACAATCCAGTGTAGGCAAACGCATTACATTTGCGACCTGCATTTGGGGTGTCATTAAGTTAACAGATGAAATCCTAGGCAGAGCGCAACTGCAGTACGTTTTAAATACGGTGCAGAAAATGCACACAGAACGCAGGTTACCTGCTCTAGATTTGTGAGCTTTTGTTTAACCACACTCTTCAGCTACGTGCGCCGCAAGTCCCTCATTCTTATGTTCAAAATTTGGAAGGAATGCAGGGTGTAAAATCTTACCCCCCCC
>BLSH010101120.1:692624-707101 GCA_018402905.1 Glandirana rugosa | reverse complement strand
GAGAGAAGAGCTGGTAACAGTGAGTTACCGCTCTGTTTACACTGTATGTGATCGGCTGTGAAGCAGATCACAGCCGATCACAAGGTATCAGCCGCCGGCCGGCGGCTGATACCTGTGTCGGTGACAGGCAGTGTTCCCCGGGAACACGCCGCCACCGACACGCACGCGCAGCGCGCTCCCGATTGCGCGCATGCGCCGTGCGAACGGCGGGCGTGCCGTTTGTGATCAGCTGTGACTTCGTCACAGCTGATCACGTGGTGAACAGCCATAACCAATGGCTGTTCACCCCTGTCGGTGAAGCGGCGTGTCCTGGGGACACGCCGACACCGACAGAGCCGGGATGCGCGCGCCCGATCGCGCGCAATCCCGGCTTAAAGGGAGGACGTCATATGACGTCCACCCGCTGGGAGAGCAGGACCGCTCCGCCGTCATTTGACGGTGGGCGGTCCTGAGGTGGTTAAATATATGCCTCGAGCCTACTACACAATCTCACTTGCAACTAAGTCTCCCTTATGCTTGGGCTCCAACCACCCTCCCTTACCTTGGGATCCAACTTTCCCCTAACCCGCCTGACCTCTATGCCGTAAACTACCCGCCCATCCTATCCCATCTCACCCGACTGATGTCAGAATGGTCTAAACTCCCCCTTGTTTGGCTAGGACGGATTACGGCGGTCAAGATGTCAATCCTACCCAAAATACTATACTTGTTCAGGGTCCTTCCGGTGGAGGTCCCTTCCTACTTTCTGCGAATACTCCAGAGGAGGACTTTTCAGTATATTTGGGGTAACTCGCGACCCAGGGTGTCCAAACGCCTTCTGTTCTCCATCAAGCACAAAGGCGGCCTTGGGGTCCCGAATTTTGCCAAATACTTTCAAGCAGCGCAGCTAGCCCCCCTACCTAAGTGGCATGCCACTCGACTGTCGACTGTGACCCTCTATCCACAGCCAACCTGCTATGGCTGAACCCAAGGGTCCGTGGGCCCATCCGCAACCCTGTCACCGCCCACAGCCTCAGGCTATGGGACAGACTTAAGCTCAAGGCGGGCCTGCAATACCCACACAACCTAATGTTGTCATTCCTACGGAACCCGGCATTCTATCCGGCCTGGTCGTCCCCAGCCTCATTCAATAGATGGACCGAGGTCGGCCTCCTGCGGGCCCACTCCTTCACCACTCCTGACACTATTAAGTCCTTTCCTACTCTTCAGGAACAATTTCAAATTCCTAGTTCCAAACATTTCCGCTATCTACAAATTAAACATCTCTTCACCCCGCATGTGCGCACCAATTCCTCCCTGCCCGCCATGTCACCTTTCGAACATCTTTGCCAGACTGACCCTCACGCCAGGAGTATGATCTCTACACTATATGCTCATCTACTCGATCCCTTACCCCCAACCCAGATCTCCTACGTTAAGGCTTGGGAAAATGATCTTCAAAAATCCATTGACCCTGAAGATTGGAAGGAGATTTGGGAATCAACCAAATCCTCTTCCCAGAACATCGCAGCCCTTGAAACCTCCTACAAAGTCCTCATGAGGTGGTACCTGGTCCCTTCCCGGATAAATAAATTCTTGCCCTCCTATTCCCCGATCTGCTTCCGAGGCTGCCCGGACCCCGGGACCCACCTACACATCTGGTGGAGTTGCCCAATTGTATGCTCATTTTGGGCCCAGATATTCAAAATCGTTAGTAAGCTAATGGACTGTCGTATAGCCCCTGACCCTATGACGGCACTTCTAAACTTGAAAACCGCAGAACTCTCCAGATCCCAATTCAAGCTTCTCCTGCAGGTCACCATGGCGGCAAAGCAAACCATCGCCCACGCGTGGAAATCCCCACATCTACCAATAGCCGAGACCAAAAGCAGGGTCACAAAGGCAATGATCCACGGCAGAATCGAGGCTATGGTCTCGGACAAGCTATCCAAGCATGAGCGCCTCTGGGGACCGTGGTTAACCCACTTCGCCCCCCCGGGATTTGACGTTTCTCTCTTCAAACCCTGATCTCCTTGCGAACTAGATCATACATTTCGTACATACACATAACCCCGACTTCAGACCCCATGCGACCTGCCCTCCCCTGGTTCCCCCCTTCCCCCCCCAGGCTCTCTTTCCTCCCTCATTTCCCTAGCTCACCTTGAGCCCATGGCCTTCCTACTATCTCCTGAGAAAAAGAAAATTGTGATCTGTCGCACCCACTGCGACATGTCTCCATCCCTAATGCATACAAACAAGGAACAATTGTGGTCCTGGGACTTTAAATGAGACATGCCACATAAGAAAAAAAAGTACAAACGTATAAAAAAATTGTTATTTTATTCACATACTGTATAAAGATTGACATATTATTGAACATGATCATTCGCAAAGAACTGGCCGTCAAGGGCCCTGGGAAGAGCTGACATAACACAATACAAGTAGAATAAAATTATCATGAATACAAAAACACATATAATGTAAAAACTATATACATGACCCGATACATGAAAATAGATGTAGATGTAGAAGTCAGACCCTGATATGGCTCTCTCCTCTCTCCCTCTCAAGCTAGACCAATGTTTTGAGCTGACATGTAAGTAGGAGAAACTTCCCCTATTATGGGTGTACTTATTTTGCATTCCTTAATAGTTTGATTAACACATCTTATTTATACTTACAGCCACGATAATTCATAGCATTGCACTCCTGACGAGTGGCTATAAGCCACGAAATGCATAGAGTTACATCAATGCACATACCATCTGACTTCTACATCTATTTTCATGTATCGGGTCATGTATATAGTTTTTACATTATATGTGTTTTTGTATTCATGATAATTTTATTCTACTTGTATTGTGTTATGTCAGCTCTTCCCAGGGCCCTTGATGGCCAGTTCTTTGCGAATGATCATGTTCAATAATATGTCAATCTTTATACAGTATGTGAATAAAATAACAATTTTTTTATACATTTGTACTTTTTTTTCTTATGTGGCATGTCTCATTTAAAGTCCCAGGACCACAATTGTTCCTTGTTCCTACTATCTCCTCTCCTCTTTTCCCGATTTCCTGATCTCATTCCCCTCCATTCCATCTTTTTCTCCTTTACCAGGACGACAACCTCAGGCCAGTATTCCAGGACGTCACTGGCCCTTTGTACATTCACCAATCGGGCCTAAGAACGAATGGGGGGGTAGGCCACTGTCATGCCAACAACGGCCCTCCCCCTCAGCAATCCAAAAAAAAAAAAAATTTGCTAACATTCCATGGCAACTTGACCTTTTATGCATATTTTGTGCACTTGTAGCAAATACTTAAAGTATAAAATCACCTTTAGTAACAGGTTACACATATTTAAGATATAAAATGCAACATGTTACTATGGGGTCCTCGTTATGACAGTGGGCCGGGGATCTTCTCCCAGCGCCCGCTATTACAACTTTAAAAACACGTCTGTGCAGGGCTCCGCCCACCCAGCCACATCATTCATTTACAGAGTTCTATGAATGGGAGAACTACAACTACCATCATCCATTGCAGCTGACCACTTGTAGTTCACAATGAACTACCAGGGTGCTGATGAGCGCTCTATTCATGCATCCTGCCATTCAGGCAACTGCCTGCTTGTGCGAGGTAGACAGCTACATTGAGGCCCCATTCACACCTGAGCGATAATCTGCTTGAAGTTCAAAAACGCTGGATGAGAAAAAAATCAATTATTCTCAATGGAGATGGTTTATATCTCCAATCCAAGTTGCCTTAAGCGCAAACAAGTTCTGGAGCTTTTTTGTTGCGCAATTTGCGATTTGGGTGTTTTTGGCGCGGCTGTATTCCCATGGAATTGAACGGAAAGGCACCATTCACGCGTTTTTGCGCGATTTTCTGCTCAAAAGAAAAAAGTAAAAAATAAAATGGTAAATGGTAAACTAAAAATCATAAGTAAAATAAATGAATATGTAATACATAATTAAACCTCTAACCTTAAAAAATAAATACATTATTGTTATTCATAATAAAACAAACATACCAACTCAAGCAAAAAAATACATTAATAATCATTTTTTTTGTGTTCGGGTTTAGTTATTTATGATTTTATTTTTTAAGGGGTAAGGGTTAATTATTTATTGTTACATAGCATTCATTTATTGAATGTATTTTTTATTTATAATTCTTATTTGTTTTACATTTATTTATTCATTTATTATTATTTGTATAATAATAATAAATAAAATAATAAAATAACCCTAACCAACTCCAAATCCTAACCTAAACTGAACTCGAACCCCTTACCTTAATAGAAAAAAACATTATAATAAATGAATAATAAAAGAAGAAATAAAAGTTAATGGAAAAACTAAAAAAGCTGAAATACTTAGCAAGAAATGATGCAAATAGTTATCTATTGGCTAAAAAAAAAAACAAAAAAAACGCCAAAGCCCAAAAATGCTGCATAGAAATGCGCAAAAACGTCCGAAAAGCGCTCAAAGCTGCTATGCTCAGGTGTGAATGCAGTCTGACAGTCTGCAGGAGTCTGAGATTGTACCTGTGGTCTGCTGATTGTGGGTGCAATGCTTTTCAGGCTCCTAATTAAAAAATAAAAAATGCAAGTTTCTGAAGGTAAAAAAAAAAATGTGGATTTTTTTTTTTTAACAAGGTGAACTTAGGCTTTAACACTTTCTATTTAAAAAAAAAAAGAAAAAAGGCTTCAGCACCGATCCCAGCTGCAGTTGAACTCTGCTGCTCAAGACCAAGAAGTGAGCAAGCAAACACCACTGATAGCTCAGCTCTCAACACTGAGCTGTGCAGGGGGCGGGAGTGGATGGCTCGGGCTCTCGGCGGCTCGCTGAGAGGCTGAGCCAACTGCCGGTCCAGACTTCTGGGTGGATCCAGACCGTACGGTCAGGATCTTTTCAGAGCATTGACCGGCTCTGTGACGTCAGTCGACAGTGGGCTTTAGGAGTGCAGAAGTATAGCCAAAAAAGCTTGGGTCATACTACTCCTTTAAAGCGGTATTAAACCTAGAAATAAAAAAAAAAAAACTATTGCAATTTACCAATCCTTAGATGTGATGGTTGCATTAGTTTTTTCAGGCTTCCCCTTTTTCACCTGCTGATCCAGCTAGTAAGTCTATTATGATTTTTACCTAAAGGTAAGCCTATAATAAGGTTTACCTATAGGTACTGTAAATATCTCCTAAATGTGCATAGTTTAGGAGATCTTTACGTTAGATGCAGCTGGTGACGTCACCGGTGCATGCGCTCTGAATGAACCGCATACCCGTGCCATAAAAACAGCAACTCCTGTGCACATAAGGGGGGTGACATCATCACCGGCTCCGCCATTCATATTCAAAGCCCGCAAACCCAGAAAGAAGACCGGGTGAAGATGGAATCGCCTTCAGCGGTGACAGAGCTGCTGGAGAGCTTTGTTTTTAGGTAAATGTCATAATGTGCTGGTATGCAATGCATACTAGTACATTATGAGAAACTGGCAAGGGCCCGATTTTTTTTTTTTTGGATGTAGATTACTACCCGTTTAAAGTGGAACTAAAGTCCTGTTGTAACTCACTGAGCAGGTAGGTTTTCTACTGCAGTGTCTTCTGCAATAAACTATACCTACCTGCCTAATCACAGCCATTCTCAGATTGTAGGCTGGGCTGGCCCGTACCTGTGTGCGGGATGACTACAATAATGAAGAGGTCCGAAAATTGTCACATAAAAAATGCTGATGTCAGAGGGACTGGTGAATGGTGAGGTGTAACTTTAGTTTTGCTTTTGCTTCCTTTAACCAGATCAAGCTGTCCAGAAAAAGTGTCAGAGGGTGAAGACAAACCATATGACACTGACAGGGGTGGCTACAATGGTCAGCATTTCATTCATTTAACGCGTTCCTTACCGAGTCATTGTACAATGACATCGGCAGAAACCCTTTGTCGATCCGAGACATCATATGACATCCTCCCCTTCTCTCCGCTACTGAGGTCCCTGGAGGCCCGCAGCGCGGCGATCGCGGATCGATCGTGTCCCTCGGGACACAGCCCCCCCTCGATCAGGGTAAAGAGCCAATAAAATTGGTTCTTTACCACGTGACTGGCTGTGTCCAATCACAGCCGGTCACTACCGACCTCCACGTGCACGCCGCTCGTGCGCGCCCCCGGGGGCACGCAGCGCGACAATCGGGGCTGAGGCTTGTCCTGCGGACAAAGCCCAGCTCTGATCAGTGTAAAGAGCCAATGGAATTGGCTCTTTACCACGTCACCGGCTGTGTAAATCACAGCCGGTCATGTGATGTAAACAAACCACGGTAATGAGCTGTTACCACGGTTCTCCCTGTCACACAACGATCGTGTGTGCAAGGGAGATTGCGGTAACAGCTAGTTACCGCCTACTGTGTACACCAAGCACACTGATCACCGCCCCCCTAATAAAGAGTACCTGTCACCACCCCATCAAAGTACCAGTCACAGCCCATCGGAGTAACTGTCAACTGTCCATCAAAGTACCCGAGTACCTGTCATCTGCCCATCAAAGTACCCGAGTACCTGTCACCTGCCCACCTGAGTACCCGAGGACCTGACACCAGCCCACCTGAGTACCCGAGTACCTGTCACCTGCCCTTCAGATTACCCAAGTACCTGTCACAAACCCATCTGAGTAACCGAGTACCTATCTGCAGCCCATCAGAGTACCCAAGTACCTTTTACCAGTCCATCAGATTACCCGAGTACCTGTCTCCAGCCCATCAAAGTATCCAAGTATCTATCTGCAGCCCATCAGAATACCTGAGTACCTATCTGCAGCCCATCAGAGTGCCCGAGTACCTATGTGCAGCCCATGCCTCATAGAATATACCTCGGGTGTTTGCTTTGCAAAATGGGGTAATTTTGTGGGTAATTCCACTGTCCTGGTACTCCAGGGCCTTCAAAAGTGTGATAGGTATGCATTAAATTTTATGTGCAATTTATTCTCCTAGAGCGCCTGACGGTGCTCCCTGCATGTTCGGCCTCTGTATGTGGCCAGGGTGTGAAAAAGGCTCACACATGTGGTATCGCCATACTCGGGACGAGTAGCAGAATATATTTTGGGGGTTAATTTTTGCTATGTACATGCTATGTGCTAGAAATATATATATATATACACTTGTGTAAAAATAAAAGCTTTTTCAGTTTTCAATTTCTTTCCATGTTTTTTGAAGACTTGTGAAAAAAAATGAACCATTCAAAAGACTCATAATGCCTCATAGAATATACGTTGGGGCGTTTGCTTTCCAAAATGGGATCATTTTGTGGGTAATTCCATTGTCCTGGTGCTCCAGGGCCTTCAAAATTGTAATAGGTCGTTAGGAAATTAGATGTGAAATTTCTGCTCCTAGAATACCTGACGGTGCTCCCTGCATGTTGGACCTCTCTATGTGGCAAGGCTGTGCAAGAGTAAAAAAAACAAATTAGGTACAGACCAACACTTGTGACCAGCACTACATCCTTAGAAGGACAAAAGACTAAATACACAGGGTAGTGAGACCCCAAAGGGAATAATGGGACTTTAATAGTGCTAGTCGGCCCCACCTCTGAAAAAACAAATTATGACAAATATACTTGAAAAATTAACATTTATTAGTCCACATTAAAAAAGCTGCCCTCCAGTAGGGCTTGTAGAAACAAACATCAACCACTAAATTCCCCCCATAGCCATAGCTAGGTGCATATCCCCTGAAAACAATGCTCTCCCTTTATATCCAAGCAATCAAGTAGATATAGAAGGCAAGCGTCGGAGGCACGAAGATGGAAGGTGTTGGAATCCTTTCCCAATGTGTTTTGCCTGGTATGGCTTCTTCAGGGGAAACAAGAACCAGATTGGGGTATATGATCCCTATGGGGATAGAAACAATCTTATAAAATATAGAATAGACATCATATCATACGATATCCTATTTCTGAAATATTATTATACTAATAACATCATTAAGAAAATAAGTCTAATCACCAACATTTGCTGACAATAATATTTTCATGATCTCTATTACTGGTATCATCTCATAGTACATGTGTGATTACCTTATAGTGCAAAAAAACAGGAGAACCTAATCCATGCTGTGGGAGCCGGGGAAACTGAGGTCTCTAAAGGTCTTTATAAAAATAAAAATCAATATAAAAAACGGACCATTGAGGTCTCTCATGTCATCAATATATATATATATATATATATATATATATATATATATATATATATATATAATAGTCCCAAAGGTATAGAGGTAGCTGCAGCGGAGTCCAGGGGAGAGCAGTGGCGTCAAATAATACATGCCTACCCGCAAGGAGACACGTATGAGTCTAGTATGCATAAATCCAAAGAGGTAGCCTGTCAACAGATATAGGTAATGATTAAATATCACATACGTTTTAGCCATCAGTGGATGGCATACAATCCATAGGCAAACAACTCTACTTGCATATCTCTAGCAGTGCCTAAGTAGGCAGATGCCCACAATCTCAAAAAATATATAAGTGATCTTTGAATTTGTGAAGACTGCCGTGAACATCCAGCGTAGAGGGAAAAATGTCCCTAGACAAAGGGTTAAAAATAGGAGGAAGTAAAAAGTCAGAAGAAACAAAAAGGACAAAATAGACATCCAAAAGATGGTGATGAATCAAATGTTAGAGAAGAGAAGGATAGTGGTTGGTACAGTAGCCCCCAACAGCCACATCCCCCTCATGCTTCGGTGAAGCTGAAACATCTCACCTTAGAAAGCAATCTCCTCCTCTGATAGACAGCACGTCCTCCTCCAGTGCTGGTAAGCCAAGACGGATCGGCTCCAAAGCGCCGGCCTAAAATAGGGCTGTTTGGCGCCAATCTCAAGCCAGAGACGCTGACGCTCAAAGGCCACGTCATCCGCATGTGCCAGAGACATGTGGGCTGGATTACGGCGCCAAAATAAAAGACCCATTAGCCGAGTACCCGGCGAGCGCCTCATCCAGGAGCAGCACGTAGGGTAACATAGGGGGCATGCGCTGACCCCCCCATATATTGGCCAATGCCCGAGGGTTATTATAGTGCATGCTACCAAGTGGCGGGACGCAGGAGGCCCAATCGGAGCACCACCCACCCGCACAAGCACCACGCCCCCCCAAGCTCCAAACCCAGTACCAACCACTATCCCTCTCTTCTCTAATATTTGATTCATCACCATCTTTTGGATGTCTATTTTGACCTTTGTTTCTTCTGATTTTTACTTCCTCCTATTTTTAACCCTTTGTCTAGGGACATTTTTCCCTCTACACTGGATGTTCACAGCAGTCTTCACAAATGCGAAGATCACTTACCGTATATACTCGTGTATAAGCCGACCCCCTACTTTTGCCCAAAAAATATGGGAAAACGTATTGACCCACGTATAAGCCTAGGGTGGGAAATGCAGCAGCCAGAACACAGGGACAGGGAGCCAGGACACAGGGATTTTAGCCAGGACACAGGGATTTTAGCCAGGACACAGGGATTTTAGCCAGGACACAGGGATTTTAGCCAGAACACATAAGGGATGAGTAAGGTAGTTTCACATTAAACAGAGCTGTGCAGCTTCTAAGAGCCGTTCTGTGCTTGTAACTGTGACTAATCACATTGGAATGTAGAGAATGCTGAGAGAGAGCTGCAGCTCTTCACTGAGATCAAAAGACTCATAATGCCTCATAATGCCTCATAGAATATACGTTGGGGTGTTTGCTTTCCAAAATTGGGTCATTTTGTGGTTAATTCCATCATCCTGGTGCTCCAGGGCCTTCAAAAGTGTAATAGGTCATTAGGAAATTAGATGTGAAAATTCTGCTCCTAGAATGCATGACGGTGCTCCCTGCATGTTGGACCTCTCTATGTGGCCAGGCTGTGAAAACGTCTCTGTGGTATCGCCATACTCTGGGCGAGTAGCAGAATGTATTTTGGGCTGTAATTGGAAGTATCCATATGCTGTGTGTGAGAAATAACTTGTTGTTATGACAATTTTCTGCAAAAAAAAAAAAAATAATCTCTTAAATTTCCTAAGAATTGTGAAAAAAATTACAACTTCAAAAATACCTTGGAATGTCTACTTTTCAAAAGGGGGTAATTTGGGGGGTATTTGTACATTCCTGATATTTCAGGGCCTCAAAAAATGAGATAGGCCATCAGTACATCAGGTGTGATCAATTTTCAATGATTGGCACCATAGCTTGTAGACTCTAACTTTCACACAGACCAAATAATATACACTTATTTGGGTTATTTTTACCAAAGAGCATAGGTTTTGGCCCAAATGTATGAACAAAAATTACTTATTTGCAAAATTTTATCACAGAAACTAAAATAAAAGTTTTTTTTTTTCAAAATTTTTTTCACTTATGTCGCAAAAAATAAAAAACCCAGAGGTTATTAAATACCACCAAAAGAAAGCTCTATTTGTGTGAAAAAAAACAACAAAAAAAAAATTGTTTGGGTACAGTGTAGCATGAGAGTAATTGTCAAAGTGTGAGCGCTGAAAGTTGGCCTGGGCAGGAAGGGGGTATAAACGTCTGTATTGAAGTGGTAAAAAAAAAAAAAAAAGCTATTGCTGTAACTGTTTAAAACGTGATAGCTAGAGTTTAGCTTAACCACTTAAGGACCGGAAGGATTTCCAGCTTTAGGACCGGAGCCCTTTTTGCGATTCGGCGCTGCGTCGCTTTAACTGAAAATTGTGCGGTCGTGCGACGTTGTACCCAAACGAAATTTGCGTCCTTTTTTTCCCACAAATAGAGCTTTCTTTTGGTGGTATTTGATCACCGCTGCGTCATTTCTGATCGCCGCTATAAACAAAAGAAGAGCGACAATTATGCAAAAAAAAACAAATTTCTTACTTTTTGCTAAAATACAAATCCAAAAAAAAATATAAAAAAACATTTTTTTTCACCGTTTTTGGCTGATTTATATTCTTCATCATATTTGCGATTAAAAAAATCGCAATCGGCATTTATTGATTGGTTTGCGCAAAAGTGGTCGCGTTTACGGATGATGAGAATTCATTTTTGGGTTTTTTTTTATTTTTTTATTTTTTACTAATAATGGCGGCGATCTGCGATTTTTAGCGGTACTGCGATATTTCAGCGGACATGTCGGAACATTTTGACACTTTTTTGGGACCATTGGCATTTATACAGCGATCAGTGCTATAAAAATGCACTGATTACTGTGTAAATGCCATTGGCAGTGAAGGGGTTAACCTGCAGGGGGCGCTCTAAGGGTTAACTATGTTCCCTGGGCGTGTTCTAACTGTATGGAGGCTGCCCTAGCTGGGGAAGGGAAGTGGTCACAGCCTTCACGTACAGGAAGGCTGTGATCACAGCCCTTCCCCCTCACACAGAGCGGAGGTCCTTGTTTACTTACACGGACCTCTGTTCCTTCACTCCGGGGGGGGGCATCGCGGGTGGCCGGCGGCAATCGAAGCCGCCGCACCCGCTCCCTGGCCCTCCCCAGTCACAGTGAGCGCGCGGGCGCGCCTCCGGCGGCACGCGCGCACTCACTGTGCGCGATCTGGCGGCCGCCGTCATGTGACGGCGATTCGCCTTACAGCGCCACAATTGCCGATTGACGGTCGGCAAGTGGTTAACTAAAGTGTTACTAAACGCAAAACTTTTTTTTATTCAGTTTTGGGAGAGGGGAGATGGATTAGAACTCCTGTCAGTTTTTATTGCTGTCTGTGCCTCTGTTAATCTAGCCATACATTATACAATTTTCCTATACAATGTTCCTTCAGATTTACCAAAACCATATAATAGAAGGCCACTTCCACATTGGGGCGGTAGCGGTAAAGTTCCGCTGATTTTAGCGGCGCTTACCGCTGTTATAGCGACGCTTTTGCGATGCTATTCGTGCAGCAGTGGGGTGCTTTTAACCCCCAAGGGGTTAAAAAGGGGATGAGCGCGCCAGCCTTCCGAGGTGGTGTTCAGCCGCTTCGGAAGTGTTGGCCATTCATTTTAATGGCAGGGGCGATGTAGGAGCAGTGTATACACTGCTCACTGCACCGCCCCCCAAAGATGCTGCTTGCAGGACTTTTTTTTCTGTCCTGCAAGCGGACCGCCTCAGTGTGAAAGCACTCGTGCTTTCACATTAGGGTGGATTGAGGGGAGTTTTTTAGGCACTTTACAGGCGCTATTTTTAGCACTAAAGCCCCTGAAAAACGCCCCAGTGTCAAAGTGGCCTTAATGTAAGCTGCTGGTAGTTAGAATCTTTAATATTTGCAAACAAAATGAAGGTTTTTGATTTAAAATAATAAGCTGTCAGGTTAGTAAAACAGCGATATCAGAGCCGATTCAATCACAGTTTGCAGTGTACATAGATTTACAAAACAATGGCATAAATGAATATTCCTGAACTTTGTTTTATCTCATGGTTATTGTGAAATTGTGTGAATGCATCAATGCAATGCTTGTATCAAGCTACCTTCCTATGACAAGGGAGTCTGTGCTGCAGAATATTAAAATCTTGCCTGAAAATCTGCAAAACAGCGTTTTAGGTCTTTTAAAATGTATTTTTTCCCAAATGGGATTGTATTTAAAAAATTTAAAAAAAGGCTTGATAAGCATATAAAAACATGATTACTTTCACAAAACCAGGCCTCTTGCCATCTACAGTACCTTGAAAAAGTATTCAAACCCTTTGAAATTTTTAACATTTTGTCATGTTACAACTAGTGTTAAGCGAACCCAGACTGTAAAATGCGGGTCCGTACCTGACTTTAGGGTGTCCGTGCCCCGAACATTTGAAAAAAAGTCTGGGTTCGGGTTCAGTATTTGGGTATTTTTGGCGCCTTTTCTATAGCTGCTGGGCAGCCAATCAACAAGCTTTTCACTAGTTTGCCCTTAGAAGCCATCCCATCCCAGCCATGCCTACTAATGGCATGGCTGTGATTTGCCAGTGCATCATGTGACTCAGTCTCTATATGGGACTGGAGTCCCATAGCGCCGCGTGTCAGATCGTCTCAGACTAGAGTAGGGAGAGCTTCATGGCGGTGCTGAGAGGGAAAGATTAGCGTTCACAACCATCTCAGACTGCATTAGGGAGACCTTCATTGTGGTCCTGTGAGGGAGACTTTAGCATTCAGAACCATCTTATAGTGCATTAGGGAGAAGTTCCTGTCTGTGCTGTGAGGGAGACATTAGCGTTCAGAACCATCTTATAGTGCATTAGGGAGACGTTCCTGTTGGTGCTCTGAGGGAAAGATTATCATTCTAAAATCATGTACTACTGCATTAGGGAGAGGTTCCTGTTGGTGCTCTGAGGGAGAGATTATCATTCTAAAACCATCTACTACTGCATTAGGGACAGGTTCCTGTTGGTGCTCTGAGGGAGAGATTATCATTCTAAAACCATCTACTACTGCATTAGGGAGAAGTTCCTGTTGGTGCTCTGAGGGAAAGTTTATTGTTATAAAACCATCGACTACTGCATTAGGGAGAGGTTCCTGTTGGTGCTCTGAGGGAGAGTTTATCATTCTAAAACCATCTACTACTGCATTAGGGACAGGTTCCTGTTGGTGCTCTGAGGGAGAGTTTATCGTTCTGAAACCATCTCCTACTGCCTTAGGGAGAGGTTCCTGTTGGTGCTCTGAGGGAGAGTTTATCATTCTAAAACCATCTCCTACTGCATTAGGGAGAGGTTCCTGTCAGTGCTGTGAGGGGGAGATTATTGTTCAAAAATCATCTCATACTGCAGTAGGGACAGGTTCCTGTCGGTGCTGTGAAAGACAGATTATCGTTCTAAAATCATCTCATACTGGTGTAGGGAGAGGTCCCTGCTGCTGGTGTGAGCGGTGGAGAGGTTCCTGCTGCTGGTGTGAGCAGTGCATTTTTTGCACAAAAATAAAAAGTGCATCTACAATGTTCTTTTTTTTTTTTTTTTTTAAATAATTATTTTTTTTTTTTAGTATTAATAAATAGTGATACATAGTACATTTGTGTCCAGAATGAGGAGAGCGTCAAATAAGGGACGTGGTCGTGGTGCTGCTGGTGTTGGTGGTGTTGCTAAAGCTCCTGTTCCAGGAGAGGATGTGGTCAATCTGTGCAAGCTACACGCACAAGTGAAACACCTTCCTCAGGTAGCCGACAGAACCTTCAACGTTATATGGTAGGCCCGAATGGCGCTCAATGAATGGTGAGGCCAGAACAAGTACAGGCTCCGTAACAGTCGGTGGGTTAGATGATAGCGGACATGAACAAGACCGGAGTGGTAAGTAACTCGCGGTAAGCCCGGATGGTATATTGCAACTTCCAAGACAGCCGATGGACTCCTTCCACAAAGTGAACACGCACATCGAACGTGTCTAACTGGTGTAGGAGAGGACCTTGTCCTCGAAATCGTTGTGGTGGTTGTGGTCGTCGTGGTGCTGGTGCAGGGAATAAACTGCGAGAGGAGTAAGACCTGTGTTTACATGATACATAGTGATAAATAATTATGATTTTTTTTTTTTATTAATAAATTTTTTTTTTTTTTTTTT
>BLSH010101120.1:651554-667953 GCA_018402905.1 Glandirana rugosa | reverse complement strand
GCCGATTTATATTCTTCCTCATATTTGCGATAAAAAAATTGCAATCGGCGTTTATTGATTGGTTTGCGCAAAAGTGGTCGCGTTTACGGATGATGAGAATTAATTTTTGGGGTTTTTATTTATTTATTTATTTTTTTACCAATAATGGCGGCAATCTGCGATTTTTTGCGGTACTGCGATATTTCAGCGGACATGTCGGACCATTTTGACACTTTTTTGGGACCATTGGCATTTATACAGCGATCAGTGCTATAAAAATGCACTGATTACTGTGTAAATGCCATTGGCAGTGAAGGGGTTAACCTGCAGGGGGCGCTCTAAGGGTTAACTATGTTCCCTGGGCGTGTTCTAACTGTATGGGGGCTGCCCTAACAGGGGAAGGGAAGTGGTCACAGCCTTCACGTACAGGAAGGCTGTGATCACAGCCCTTCCCTCTCACACAGAGCAGAGGTCCGTGTTTACATACACGGACCTCCGCTCCTTCGCTCCGGGGGGGCCATCGCGGGTAGCCGGCGGCAATCGAAGCCACCGCACCCGCTCCCTGGCCCTCCCCGAACACAGTGAGCGCGCCCGAACATTTACTAATCTTGGATTCTGTTAATTCTCTACAAACTAACCGGCACATTAACTGTGTGATTGTTCCAATTCTACACTATGATCTTTTGCAATGGTATGTACATATTCAATAATATTATAGTATGGAAGCATTCAAACTGATGGGCATAGGCGAATATGCCATCACATATTTTCAGAATATAATGCCAAGTACAATGCAAGGTGTAATGATGACACTGGTAGGATCCGAACCTGTAGCTGTAGGCTTTGAAGGTATTAGAAGGAACCACCTCACTATGGAGTTGACCGCAACCAGCCATATAAAATCCATTAACTAATCTTGGATTCTGTTAATTCTCTACAAACTAACTGCCAGCACATTAACTAGTGCGTGATTATTCCAATTCCACACTATAATATTATTGAATATATACATACCATTGCATAAGTTCATAGTATGGAAGCAATCAAATTGATAAGCATTGGCAAATGTGCCTTCACATATTTTCAGAATATAATGCCAAGTACAATGCAAGGTGTAGTGATGACACCAGTAGGATACAGACCTGTAGCTGTAAGCTTTGAAGGTATTAGAAGGAACCACTACACAACCATAGAAAATACATTTACTAATCTTGGATTCTGTTAATTCTCTAGAAACTAACTGCCAGCACGTTAACTAGTGTGCGATTATTCCAATTCCACATCATAATATTATTGAATATGTACATACCATTGCATGTATTTAAAGAATTCATAATATGGAAGCAATCAAACTGATGTGCATTGGCTAATTGGCGAATATGTGTTCGCATATTTTCAGCATCTAATACTGAGTACAATGCAAGCTTTCAGAAGGTCATACCATTGAACTACTCTGAGTTAGATAACCTTGTTTAAATGTATCATGTAGGCTTGCTGATACCATACAAATCATGGCACCAGCCAAACTTTGAACAGTCAGAATTGTTTGACATTCATGTCAGCTGGGATTACTACTGATCTTTGATTAGCTGAAGCCATTCACATGGTACAGGTTGTTGAAATAAGCCCAAGTACCATGTGATAGCTAGGGCTCAATCCCAGCTCACCAATCTAGGTAACCAAGCTGATATTAAAGTGGTGCCTCAGCCCCCCCACCACAGAAAATGTACAAGTCAGCAGCTACACATCCTGCAACTGCTGATTTTAAGTATTAGGACACTGTCCTGGAAGCTAGTGATGTTAGCACCCCAGCCCATGTTTCCACTGGCTCTCAGGTGCTGTCGCCTCCATTGCCGATTCCCTACTGCGCATGCACAAAGGGCACTGCGCTTTCTGAATGGCCTGCAAGCAGGGAAGGAGGAGGGGGTGACAAATTTCTGCCATACCTCGCTGCAGTGAGGTCTGTCGGAAGTGGGGACAGGTAAATGTCCAAAACAGGTACCCCCCCCGAAAAGGTGCCAAATGTGGCATCAGAAAGGGGGGGGAGAGCGATAAGCAGAGCTTCCACTTTTGGGTGGATATCTAAGGCCCCTTTCACCCTTGTGCAACTTGTCCTGCGACTTGGGACTACAAAGTCACCTGTCAAGTTGGACCCTGCAATTTCCAATGAGTAGGATTCATAGCTGTCTGACTTCAAGTGGTATCAACTTCAAACTAGTCCCTGAACTATTTTGGTCCGAGTTTGATATGACTTGAGGTCCCTAGACCTCAAGATTACACAAGCATTGCTTCAAGTCACATGAAAATTGCATGACTTTCAAGTCACACAAGTGCGAATGGGGCCTAGGTCAAAGGTGTTATCCTGAAAGTAATGCAGTTTGCCCACGACATTATACCAACTTCAGGGAATGCCTGAGTAATATTGAGAGCTAGGAACCTCAAGTCACACCAAAGTAGTACAGGGACTACTTTGAAGTTGGTGCCACTTGAAGTAGCACAGATATGAATAGTTTCAGGAAAAGTCGGCCAAGGAGTGTATATAAGCAACTCTCTCGGACATATATATATATATAAAAAAAAATATAAAAGCAGCTCTCTCATATTTATATATATATATATATATATATATATATATATATATGTATATATATATACACACACACACACACACATATATATTGTTGACATTTTTGCAGATTTATTAAAAAAGAAAAACTGAAATATCACATGGTCCCACAGACCCTTTGCAGTGACACTCATATTTAACTCAGGTGCTGTCCATTTCTTCTGATCATTCTTGAGATGGTTCTACACCTTCATTTGAGTCCAGCTGTGTTTGATTCTACTGATTAGACTTGGTTAGGAAAGCCACACACCTGTCTATATAAGACCTTACAGCTCACAGTGCATGTCAGAGCAAATGAGAATCATGAGAACTGCCTGAAGAGCTCAGAGACAGAATTGTGGCATGGCACAGATCTAGCCAAGGCTACAATAAAATGTCTGCTGCACTTAAGGTTACTAAGAGCACTGTGGCCTCCATAATCCTTAAATGGGAGATGTTTGGGACGACCAGAACCCTTCCTAGAGCTGGCCGTCTGGCCAAACTGAGCTATCGGGGGAGAAGAGCCTTGGTGAGAGAGGTAAAGAACAACCCAAAAATCACTGTGGCTGAGCTCCAGAGATGCAGTCGGGAAATGAGAGAAAGTTGTAGAAAGTCAACCGTCACTGCGGCTCTCCACCAGTCGGGGCTTTTTGGCAGAGTGGCCCGACGGAAGCCTCTCCTCAGTGCAAGACACATGAAAGTCCGCATGGATCACGACACTACCACCACCGCCCTTAGCCCCTCGGCCGCTCACCCCCACAGCTCCACCCCTTCTCTCCCTCCCCTTCCCCCCCTCACCTTTCCTCCTTTCTTCTTCTTTCTACGTTCTTTACTTCCCAAGTTAGTTGGCCTTCCATTCTAACTATATTTAGCTTCCTTCTTTTTTATACACCACATTTTGAGTTTTTCTCTTAGGATAAGGAAGCCTGATTCTATTTGTGAAGAATAGCCACGAGTACTTACATCATCGCCAGCGAGCTACTGGAGTGGAGGCTGGAGATGTAGCCTCTCTGTCCACTCCATAGGCCGATCATATTTTTTTTTGGCCCCCCAGGTTTCAACACCTCTAACCACTGGTGCTACCCCAAATCGAAGTTTGTGCTGACCTCGACTTGTGGTCGGGGTTCGCTACATATCTGAGTGTCAATTCACCCGCCTATAGGACGTGTGCCCCGCTGCTTTGAACATCTGGTCCCAGCAAGTACCCAACTGGGGTGTCTGGATGGATAAGCACGGGGTGCCTCGCCTTTGGCGTAAGTAAACAGTTACAAAATAGGAAATCTTTACCACGCTATTTGGGTATAGACCACTGAAAAGCCAGTTCCCCTTCTTCACTGTAGCTGGGGCATTAATCTATGAATCCTTGTCAGTCTGGCGGTGAGTAACTACTCAAGATTCAGGTCGGAACCCCCCACCAGGGCGCCCGATACATATCTGCCTGGTTTGTAAATGTCCACCACCAACGTACATTGTGCCAACTTTATATTTTATTTGTACATTGGCTCCCTTAAAAAGTTGTAAATGTACTCCTACCTGATGAACCCTTCCAAATATGATTCCATGTGTAATTAAAAACTACACACTTTTCTAACTACTTGTTATTGTCTGTTTACTCTGTTTAAACCCTCAATAAAAATATTGAACAAGAAAGTCTGCATGGAGTTTGCTAAAAAACACCTGAAGGACTCCAAGATGGTGAGAAATAAGATTCTCTGGTGTGATGAGACCAAGATAGAACTTTTTGGCCTTTATTCTAAGCGGTATGTGTGGAGAAAACCAGGCACTGCTCATCACCTGTCCAATACAGTCCCAACAGTGAAGCATGGTGGTGGCAGCATCATGCTGTGGGGGTGTTTTTCAGCTGCAGGGACAGGACGACTGGTTGCAATCGAGGGAAAGATGAATGTGGCAGTACAGGGATATCCTTGACGAAAATCTTCTCCAGAGTGCTCAGGACCTCAGACTGGGCCGAAGGTTTACCTTCCAACAAGACAATGACCCTAAGCACACAGCTAAAATAACGAAGGAGTGGCTTCACAACAACTCTGTGACTGTTCTTGAATGGCCCAGCCAGAGCCCGCCCTGACTTAAACCCAATTGAGCATCTCTGCAGAGACCTAAAAATAGCTGTCCACTAACGTTCACCATCCAACCTGACTGGACTGGAGAGGATCTGCAAGGAGGAATGGCAGAGGATCCCCAAATCCAGGTGTGAAAAACTTGTTGCATCTTTCCCAAAAAGACTCATGGCTGTATTAGATCAAAAGGGTGCTTCTACTAAATACTGAGCAAAGGGTCTGAATACTTAGGACCATGTGATATTTCAGTTTTTCTTTTTTAATAAATCTGCAAAAATGTCAAAAATTCTGTGTTTTTCTGTCAATATGGGGTGCTGTGTGTACATTGAGGAAAAAAATGAGCTTAAATGATTTTAGCAAATGGCTGCAATATAACAAAGAGTGAAAAATTTAAGGGGATCTGAATACTTTCCCACTGTATATACATACATACATACATACACACACACACAAACACTCCTTACTAATTTTCATCAGCAGAATACATGCAGGAAGTGTAATGTGCCTGTAACCAGAAAGTGATGTGTGCACATGGGCATTAAGCAGGGCCGCCATCAGAGGGGTACAGGCAGTACTGTTGTAAGGGGCCCCACTGTCTGAAGGGCCCTTACAACAAAGAATTCAGCAGTCTTTAACATTAGAGTTTATGGGAGGGCGACACCCGGTCTGGGGGCCCCATTCTCCCAAACCATAGCCAATAAAAATACCAAACTTTAGTCACATTGAGCGTGCCCCCTGGGCAACAACTGGGCCAGGTTTGGGACCTCCAGCATCTATGGTTGTGACCAGTCATTGATGGCAATTGTCAGGTGAACTTCGAACTTCGGACTTAACACTGGACTCTATGGGGAGGGGGGGTGGCACCCAGTTTGGGGACACCGTTCTCCTGAACCATAGGCAATAAAAATACCAACTTGGGTCACATGGAGAGGGCCCCCTGGACCACAACTGGTCCAAGTTTGGGACCTCTCGCACCTATGGTTCGGCACAAGGTCTTATTGCAAGCACTGTGTAAGGCTGTGCTGTCTGTGCACTGTTTTTTTAACTCCTTGGATCCCACACTAGCATGCATTGCACACTTCACTTGAATGAGTCATGCTTGGCAGGCTACACCTGGTAAGTGTGACAGGGTGTATAATTCCTACTGGGACTGCGACATGTGTACACCTCTGGCCAGTGGGCAGATATGGTGGAATGGCCTAGTGGGAAGGCCCTGGGGAATGCTGGTGGTCAGAAGGGGGGGCAGGTCTCACACTTGCAAATCCACTGCAGGTTCCCTCATTATATTTCACACTGCCATGTGTGATCTGCTGGGAGTATCAAAACATTGTTAATGACACCCCCATTTCAGCTCACATATCACAGTGCAAACTAACAGTTTGGACACTAATCGGATCGCATGGGCGTGAACACCCATGCAATTCAATTCTGGTGTGGACCAAAAAAAAAAAAAAAAAAAAGGATCCTGTGCGAGTCTGGTCCAAATGCAATGCAAATTCAGCCATACTATCTGTATGGCTGAAATCGCATTGCATGGACAGCGCATGTGACTTGTACTGCGGTGTGAATCAGACGCAATCTTGCACAGTGCAGCAGTGTGAACAGGCACTTACCTGCAATTCTCCAGACCTGTTAAATGAAGAGACTCCCCCTAAGCAACCTTTATCATTTACTTGCAGGTGCGCTGAAGAGATCAGGTTTTTTTAATCCACAATTACACCTTCTCATAATTTGTCATTAGCAAGACAGTTCACTTCTCCAAACCCAAAACAAATTAAAAAAAAAAAAAAAAGCTCAAGAATTTACATTTATTTGCACAGCAGGAACACAATTAAGTGCATTCATTTAGTGGCATTAGTATATTAGGTGGTACATTTAGACAAACATTTAGCAATTGGGATCTAATGGCCCTGCTCATAGGAGCGTGCAATCTACATTTTTTCCAAGCCTTATAGTGGGCTTTAATTTCACAGTGTATAGCAGGCTACACATTTCATAGTACAACTACTCTCAACAGACACCAACCACCAACAAATGTTTAGCTGCAAGATTATACAAAATTACAAAAAAACAGACAGTCATTCTTAAAAAAAAAATACAAAATATTAAAAAGATGCATATTCCAAACATTAACACCCACCACCCCACATTCCACACACATACATTGGCGACGTTTCTGCTGGAAGATGCATTTCTGTGTACATGATTAAGCAATGAGATCAAAGAGTAGAAGGTCAGCAGATGCTCCCAAACCATGAATGCATGGTCAGACAGCAACAATAGACAACATTGACAGCAAAGCCACACTTTTGATGGACAAAATGCACAAGAATTTCAACTAACAGCCCAAGTGGGGCATTTGTCATTATGCACAATATCAGCCCTACTCCCCCAAAAACCACAGCAAATAATACGGCCTCTTCACAGGGCAAACCAACCCCTCTACGGCAGCCATTTATATAACATAGGTTGTATTGTTAGCACACCGACATGCCCAATGGAAGTACACGCCCACCAGTGTCATTTAATCTGTCTCTTCATGTCTGCCTAACTCTATAGTTACAGCACCTGATAAACAAGAACACTTACAATTTGCAAATGTGTTAGCCCACACGATATTGTAAAACGCCTGCCTTTACACACACATGAACTTTAATGGTATCCCAGTCCTAGTCCGTAGGGTTCAATATTGAGTTGCCCACCCTTTGCAGCTATAACAGCTTCAACTCTTCTGGGAAGGCTGTCCACAAGGTTTAGGAGTGTGTCTATGGGAATGTTTGACCATTCTTCCCAAAGCACTTTTGTGAGGTCAGGCACTAACGTTGGACAAGAAGGCCTGGCTCGCAGTCTCTGCTCTAATTCATCCCAAAGGTGTTCTATCGGGTTGAGGTCAGGACTATGTACAGGCCAGTCAAGTTCCTCCACCCTAAACTCACTCATCCATGTCTTTATGGACCTTGCTTTTTGCACTGGCCAAAATCAGGAGGGGGGGTGAATAAGGTTCAGGAGGGCAGTCTTTTCAATATGAAACCAAAATCAAGAACACGGGGACATGACCTCAAACTAACTGGGGGGAAGTTCAAAACTAATCTTAGAAAGTATTATTTTACTGAAAGGGTGGTTGATGATTGGAATAAACTACCAATAGAGGTTGTGAGACAGTCAACAGTAAATGGCTTTAAACATGCTTGGGATAAACATAAATCCATAGTCAAACAACAAGGTTAATGTAAAAAAAATATATATATAAAAAAAATAAATAAATAAATAAATAAATAAATAAAAAGGGGCAGACTCGATGGACTACTCAGTCTTTTTCTGCCATCACTTTTCTATGTTTCTATGTTTCTATTATGGTGTGGGGCTGTTTTTCAGGGGTTGTTCTTTCACACTTGTGCAATTTGAATTTTGTGTGATTTTACCGCGATTTGCTGCAATGTTTTGCAGTGATTTTGATGTGACTTGAAGCAATAGCTGTGTAATCCTGGCGGTCTAGTGCAGGGAATACTTTGAAGTCACACAGATATGAATGGTACTCATTGAAAATCATGGGGAACGACTTGTCATGTGACTTTGCAGTCCCAAGTCGCAGGAAAAGTCGCACAAGTGTGAAAGGGGCCTGAATATGATTTCCAATGAGTACCATTCATATCTTTGTGACTTCAACGTAGTCCCTGAACTACTTTGGTCCGACTTTGAAGCAACTTGCGGTCGATAGACCTCAGAATTACACAGTTATTGCTTCAAGTCACATCAAAATAACGGCAAAAAAATCACAGCAAATTGCGGTAAAGTTGTGCGACTTTCAGGTCGCACAAGTGTAAAAGCAGCCTTAGCCCAAGTTCACATAGGTGCGATGCAGGAACCAGGATGATTTCAGCACCTGCATCGCACCTCTCCCACAGGCAGTTCACACTGCCTTCTGTGAACCGCTGTGGGTGTCAGTACAATATTAATGACGCCCCCAGATTGGTTCATAGATCGCAGCGCTAACTGTGGATTCCGATAGGAATCGGATAGCATGAGTGAGAACACCAATGCGATCTGATTCTGGTGCAGGAAAAAAATGGTCCCTGCACTGCTATAGCTGCAAAGGGTTAGCTAAATCAAATCTGAACCCTACAGACTAAGACTGGGATGCTATTAAAGTTCATGTGTGTATAAAGGTGTCCCAATACTTTTGTCAAGATCGCAGATTGTGCAAGATTTGCAATGGTGGTGGAACCCTCGTCCACATAAATGCTACATTTATATAAAACTTGGGGAAGGACATGAGTTATGTTTAACACAGGAAGAGCTGACAGCCTTTCTACAGGACGTGGCATCTTTGGGATTTGAACCTATGAACCCCAGGTTTGCTCAGCAGAAGTGCTAAGCCCTTAGCCACATTCATGGAGCATCCATTGCTGTGATGTCAAACGGTCCTAAGTCTCAGGGGTGCAATATATGAACCAATGCAGATGCACTGTGGAAGGCTGGATAACTATTGAACCTGTTTCTGGCATATGCCATATGTTTTGAAGGTTTGTTATGGCTCAGTACTGTGAGCATTCTGCTATAGAACGTCTCTCATTTTGGGGCATTTGCCTTGGTAAGAAGCTGCAATTATTGCTGGATGGGAAATGTTAAGGCTGATTATAGTCCTTGCCCATAGAAAACATGTGACAATTTGCAATAGTGGTGGAACCCTCCCACACAAATACTTAGTTAAAATGAGGGAATTTTCTTGTCTGAGCATGCTCAGTTGTGCTGATGAATAGTCAGGAAAAAAGGGGGAATTTGGCTCTTTTCAGACTTTCAATGATATTTCAGGTTATATATCACTTTTTTTAAACAATTTAAAAGCAGATCATCATTAAACAAGATACTACATGTTTAAGAACCATTTAGGTGATCATATCATGCCCTAAACATTATTTTCATGTGCAATTCCCTTGCTTCTACCACTACCAGTTTTTTAGTCAGTCACTGTTGTCTGGGCGCTATAGTGAATTTGATTCTGGGAGCATTTTCTCCTGCAGGGCTTAATGAATTCCATTTTTGCGCTAATTAGCACAAATTTGTGATTCTGCGTGTTAAAATTCACGCGAAGGCAGAGTCGCACTATAGAAATATATTCCAATACAAGATCAAATAAAAGGTTATAGATATCAAATACATGTTGGCTGTTTTTGTATATCAAGATATCTTTTTTGTATGTTTTTTACATTTGACTTTGATAAAATGCAATTGATACCTAAAAGAGAAGCAATGCTTTAAACCTTTTTACTGTTACCTCCATAGAAACTACAGCAGTGACTTCTGGGGGTTTTACACAGTGTGTGTAATCTGACAAGCCAAAATATGGCCATTAGATGAAAGCCACCGGATTGCTACCACACACCCGTTACTGACCAACTACTGACTATAGATAATATAGGGTACTGAAATTTGTTGCGGTTTCACAGAAACACAGAATCGTAAGGATTGACATGTTGGTACCAATTTGCTCAGCTTAACCTCATCTTTTATATTTTTTTACAAAACAATTATCACGTTTGTGTGCCCCAAAATTAAAAGTAAGTATTAACTGAAATTTTTTGTTTCATCAACCGTTGCACCAAGATCATGCAACATAAAAAACTGTAATAACCACAATTTTATTCTCTAGGGTGATCACTTTCAGAAAATATGTTTTGGGGGTTTAAAAAAAAGAAATACCATCAGGGGTTTACAGCAAATGATAGACCACCATTGATGGGAGTTGCAGTATGATCATGGATTAAAAAAGTGAACACGTTAATAGAAAACCTTATAAACAGATTGAATTTACAGTTGTATGCAAACGTTTAGGAACCCCTGACAATTTCCATGATTGTCATTTATAAATATTTGGGTGTTTGGATTAGCAATTTCATTTTGATCTATCAAATAACTGAAGGACACAGTAATATTTCAGTAGTGAAATGAGGTTTATTGGATTAACAGAAAATGTGCAATACGCATCAAAACAAAATTAGAAAGGTGCCTAAATTTGGCCACCCTTGTCATTTTGTTGATTTGAATACCTGTAACTACTTAGCACTGATTAATTGGAACACACAATTGGTTTGGTGAGCTCATTCAGAGCCGGTTCACACTGAGGTGACTTGTCAGGCGACTTGAGTCGCCTGGCAAGTCGTCTCCATGCAGTGCAATGGAACCGTACTAATAGGAGCGACTCAGGTTGTTCCAACTTAGAAAAAGGTCCCTGCACTATTTTCGGGGTGACCTCAGCGCGACTTGCATTAACTTCTATGGATAGAAGTCTCCTTGCAAGCCGCGCTGACAGTGCCTCTCAAGTGTGAACCGGCTCTTAGCCTTGAACTTCATAGGCAGGTGCATCCAATCATGAGAAAAGGTATTTAAGGTGGCCAATTGCAAGCTGTTGTTCTCAGACTCTCCTCTGAAGAGTGGCAACATGGGGGCCTCAAAACAACTCTCAAATGACCTGAAAACAGATTGTTCTACATTATGGTTTAGGGGAAGGCTACAAAAAGTTATCGCAGAAATATAAGCGGTCAGTGTCCACTGTGAGGAACATAGTGACGAAATGGATGACTACAGGCACAGTTCTTGTTAAGGCCAGAAGTGGCAGGCCACATAAAATATTGGAGATGCAAAGGCGAAGGATGGTGAGAACGGTCAAAAACAGCCCACAGACCACCTCCAAAGACCTACAACATCAACTTGCTGCAGATGGTGTCACTGTGCATCGTTCAACAATTCAGCGCACATTGCACAGGGAGAAGCTGTATGGGAGAGTGATGAGAAAGAAGCCTTTTCTGCACACACGCCACAAACGGAGTCGCTTGAGTAATGCAAACGCACATTTGGACAAGCCAGCTTCATTTTGGAATAAGGTACTGTGGACTGATGAAACAAAGATTGAGTTATTTGGTCATAACAAGGGGCGTTATGCATGGCGGCAAAAGAACACAGCGTTGCAAAAAAAAAACACTTGCAACCCACAGTAAAAATTGGTGGAGGTTCCATCATGCTGTGGAGCTGTGTGGCCAGTGCCGGTACTGGGAATCTGGTTGAGGGTCGCATGGATTCCACTCAATATCAGCAGATTCTTGAGAATAATGTTGAGGAATCAGTCACAAAGTTGAAGTTACGCCGGGGCTGAATATTTCAACAAGACAACGACCCAAAACACTGCTCAAAATCTACTCTGGCATTTATGCAGAGGAACAAGTGCAATGTTCTGGAATGGCCATCTCAGTCCCCAGACCTGAATATCATTGAACATCTGTGGGGTGATTTGAAGCGGCTGTCCATGCTCGGCAACCATCAATCCTAACTCAACTGGAGATGCTTTGTAAGGAGGAATGGTCCAAAATACATTCATCCAGAATACAGACATTCATTACAGGCTATAGGAAGAGTCTAGAGGCTGTTATTTCTGCTAAAGGAGGCTCTACTAAATATTGATGTGATTTTTCTGTTGGGGTGCCCAAATTTATGCACCCGTCTAATTTCGTTTTGATGCATATTGACCTCATTTCACTACTGAAATATTACTGTGTCCTTCAGTTATTTGATAGATCAAAATGAAATTGCTGATCCAAACACCCAAATATTTATAATTGACAATCATGGAAATTGTTCCTAGCTTGTTCCTAAACTTTTGCATACAACTGTATATAGTGGAATTAAATCATATGGAATTATACAGTATACGTTGAATTTGTGGATGGGAAAATTGTTAAGCATAAGATGGATGTACTATAAAAAGTAATGCTTACTTTACCAAAAAGTAAAGCACAGTATAGCAATAAAGTGCAAAGAAAAAAACCTATGGAATCCTGCTAGGAGTCTCTACTACCTGCATGTCTCTGTTTATAACCACCTTTCAGCCATTTCCAGCAGTGCACACAAAGGCAGAGAAAGAGGACACACTTCTCCTCCTGCACAGCGGTAATTGACAGTGGCTCTGGCTCTGTGTCCCTCTCACAAATGTACAACAGAGTAGCGCTTCTGATAAAACTTATACCTCTTACATAAAGTGCTACATATGCACACACACACTTACCAGAAGCAGCTATAACAGCTTCAACTCTTATGGGAAGGCTGTCCACAAGGTTTAGGAGTGCGTTTATGGGAATGTTTGACCATTCTTCCAGAAACACATTTGTAAGGTCAGGCACTGATGTGGACGAGAAGGCCTGACTCGTAGTCTCAGCTCTAATTCAACCCAAAGGAGTTCTATTGTGTTGAGGTCAAGATTCTGTGCAGGCCAGTCAAGTTCCTCCACCCCAAACTCGCTCATCCATGTCTTTATGGAGCTTGCTTTGTGCACTGGTCCAAATCATTAGTTTCAGTGAAGAGAACTCTTAAGGCGTCAGCATACCAAGACATTTTGAACAATTTCATGCTACAAACTTTGTGGAAACAGTTTGGAAATGGTCTCTCCCTGTTCCAAAATAACTGACAAAATTATAGAAAGGGCTTTTTTTTCTCTCCTGTGTTGAGCAGCTGCAGGGAGAAAGGGGGCTGGACTGTGCCCTGCCTGGTTGTTGCCAAGTTTGGAAGACCTGTCCCTAGCAACCCTGGGAAAGGAGGACTTCTGTTTGGGGACCTGAGCCAGGTGGATTGCCGATTGGCTGTGGGACATTTTATAGCTCCACCACCACTAGGAGAAGCAGGAGATCCACATGGAATCTGATTAGAGGGCCCCCAGAGGCTCAGAGAGCCTGGGAGCCACTTAGGAAATAGGAGTGTTTGACCAGTACAGTATATGCCCGGGAAGTGTTCTGTGAGTAGGGAAACAGGATTGGGAACTTTCTGGGATTGCTATTACAGAGCCTGCGAGCTGAACTGTGCCGTGTGTGCCCAGAGAGTGTTAGCCTCAGGGCCGGTGCTACCACTAGGCAAACTAGGCAGCCGCCTAGGGCGCACTGTTGCCTAGGGGTGCCGGCCTGCTGGTTTCCCTCTGCGTCTGCATGCTCTGCAGGCAGTGGAATGTAGCTAACTCCGTCTCAGGCAGCTGCTCCATCCAACCGGTAGTGTAATCTAAGACCCAGTGCAGCACTGGAGCTCACGCTAAAGGAAGCAGAGCCAATGCTTCCTGTATAGCACTGCCTCCTGTTATATGGGCATGGCAAAGAGGGTGGAGTCAGGGGCGGTGCCAATGGGCGGAAAAATTAGGTTTCGCCTAGGGTGTCAAAAATCCTTGTGCCAACCCCTGTTAGCCTGGAAGTTTCTGTTACAGGGTTCAGTGCTGCAAGGAGCCACAGACTGTTGTGTGCTGCAGACCACATGGTGTTGAAAGAGAATCTGTTCTGCCAGGAAAGGTTTGCTGCACCTGAAGCACATGCAAAACTGTGCAGGGACCAGGTTTTGGGCTGCTATGCTAAGCACTACTGTCTTCAGTGAGGGAGGAGAAACTGTACTTACATTGCAGTTGCTCACAGTGACCATGTGTTCCAGCTACCTAAAAAAGCTGCAAAGAGCTGAAAGGGAAGACCCTTTTACCAACCACCGAGCAGAAATCAGGTCAACAGTGGCGAGAGGCTTCCAACCACCATCTTGTTTACGGAGCGCTCCAATGCAAGGGCCCCATCCCCGTTGTCTACAAAGTCCCACTGGCCAGTGGTTACGCAGGGCATCTCTGCATTAGTGAACACTACATATGCAAGTATATCGGCTGTGCTGTACCATACAAATGCTGCCTGCTAAGCTCTCCTCCTGGCCTGTGGTGACATCTATTGTGCCGCCTCCCTGATGCATTGCATCCGCTGGACTTGGGTGCGGAGGCTCTGTTTAAAAAATGCTGGACTGGCAAATGTCGGGCATAGGCGTACTAGTACCATGGAGATGAATGGACAGATGTTCTTTGTATTTAAACTGTGTAGCGAGATCAAGGTGAAGTAATTTACTTCTCTCCATGGTGATTTGTCTGTGCTAGCACTGATGGGAAACGTTCTTGTTTTGTTTATGGGTTGTCTAGGCAACCTAAGTCAGGCTTAGGTTTTAAGAACTGGAGTCCCCAGCTCAGCATACCCTTTGATAAAGTCCACAAGATGCAGCACATCAGGGAGGAAGGACTAGCGATGTCACCACAAGCCAGGAGGAGCAATTAATGGGCTACCTTTGTATAACAGCACAGCCAATGTACATAACAAAGCTGAATTCTG
This sequence comes from Glandirana rugosa, assembly GCA_018402905.1. NCBI lineage: Eukaryota > Metazoa > Chordata > Amphibia > Anura > Ranidae > Glandirana > Glandirana rugosa. The sequence goes on along the minus strand of BLSH010101120.1, from coordinate 653,131 downwards.
TTAACCATTTAATAACCGACCCTAGGCCGACTGACGGCTACAGGGTGGCTGCTTAATTCTGGGAGGACATACAGTGATGTCCTCCCATGAACGTGCTTTGAGCGTGCCCCCTGGGGTGCGCACACGGGACCATCTGTGACCACCGGGTCCCCATCACGGATAGCGGTAAATGGCAGCTGTGAGCGGCCTTTTACCATGTGATCGCTCCGTCAAATGAATGAGTGATCACATGTAAACAAGCCGGCGGAAGCGCAAGCTTTTCTCTGCCCTCTCCACACTGATCGGTGCATTGTGAGAGGACGTGATGCAGCGCTGTGGGCGATGTGTAGTGCCCACAGCACTGCTAAGTGAGAGATTGCAACTCCCACCATCCATCCAGCCTCACCAATCACCCAGCCATCCTCACCCCATCCATACTCCCCCACCCAGCCATCCTCACCCCATCCATGCTCATTCATCCATGCTCAGCCACCCATCCAGCCATCCTCACCCAGCCATGCTCACCCATCCAGCCTTGCATGCTCATCCACCCATCCATGCTCACCCAGCCATCCATCCATGCATCCATGCTCACCCATCCATCCGCCCATGCTCACCCACCCAGCCATGCTCAGTGATCCTCATCCATACCCATCCGTGCTCAGTCATCCTCATCCATGCTCATCCATCCCCATCCGTGCTCATACATCCCCATCCGTGCTCATCTATCCCCATCCATGGCTCATTTGTGCCTCATTCATGCTCATCCATACCACATCAGTTCTCATCCGTGACACATCCATGCCACTACAGTGCCCGTCCGTGCCACTACAGTGTCCATCCGTGCTACCCCAGTGCCTCACAATACTGTAAAAGATAGTCAAATTAGATTTGAAATGTATGCCCCTAAAACGCCTCATGGTGCTCCCTACATGTTGGGCCTCTGAATGTTGCCAGGCTGTGTAAAAGTGTCACACATGTGGTATCGCCATACTCGGGAGGAGTAGCAGAATATATTTTGGGGTGTTATTTTTGCTAGGAACATGCTGTGTGTTAGAAATATTGTATAAATGGACAACTTTGTGTAAAAAAAAAAATGCGTTTTCATTTTCAAAAGACTCATTATACCTCCTAGAACATATGCTGGGTGTGTTTACTTTCCAAAATTGGGTAATTTTTTTAGGCGTTTCCATTGCGCTTGTGCTCCAGGACCTTCAAAAGTGCAAGAGGTAGTCAAGAAATTATATGCGTAACTCATGCTCCTAGTATGCTTGATGGTGCTCCCTGCATGTTGGGCCTCTGTATGTGGCCAGGCTGTGTAAAAGTCTCACACATGTGGTATCACCATACTCAGGAGTAGTAGAATGTGTTTTGGGGTGTAATTTGTGGTATGCATATGCTGGGTGTGAGAAATAACCTGTTATAAAATCATCTCATACTGGTATAGGGAGAGGTTCCTGACCCGGGTGTGAGGGACAGATTAGTGTTATAAAATCATCTCATACTAGTATAGGGAGAGGTTCCTGCTGCTGGTGTAAGGGATAGATTAGCGTTATAAAATCATCTCATACTGGTACAGGGAGAGGTTCCTGCTGCTG
>BLSH010101120.1:634325-646579 GCA_018402905.1 Glandirana rugosa | reverse complement strand
GAGAGTGCTGATTGAGAGTCGGTTGGTTGCTGACTTTCCAGCAAACTCATCTGACAGAAGCCAGCCGAACAGCCGTCTTCTGTCGGACCAGCTGCCATACACACGGGCCAAATGGTGGACAGTTTTTATTGATTCAGCCGATGTCGCCCGGCATTTGGCCCATGTGTACTTGGCTTGATAGTGTGATGGGTAGTAGCTCATTGGGAAGGACAGTGCAGGAAGGTGGGGGTGACAGGAGATCCAGTGATCCAGGAACTCATGCCACCTTAGGTCCCTTTTACACAAACCCCCCTGCTAAGCAGAATCCGCTTGCTCAGCAGGGATCACTCCACTGTGCAGAGCGGACACGGCCTGTTCTCCTCTATGGGGCAATCAGATGGAAACGGAACACCTGTCAGTTTCCATCAGATCCGCCGGGCGGAAGGAAAATAGAACCACCATCCGTCTGTTTTTAGTGGACAGGATCGGATGGCGGCGCGTGTCAGCGGACATGAGTCCGCTGGCACCCACCACTCCATAGAGGAGCCTCAAGGGTGCGATCAGGGCCGCCTGAAAACTGACAGGTGAACCTGATCGGATCACTCATGTGAAAGGGGCCTTTGGATGTGTGACTGTGGTATGACAGGGGGAGAATGAAAAATCAATGTCAATGGAAAATAAAAAAAAAGTTTACATCTATTTACATAATTATCTTTTTGTGGGGGTGCAAGTGGAACTATCCACACTCCCTGTCCACTTACCTTTAATCAAATGGTGCCAGGTGAAGCCCGCAAAAAAATCCACTTCTCCTCCTGGGAAGTAGATGGGCGGGCAGTAAGAACAGTGCAGGCAGGGGAAAATACTCGGCGTGCCTGTGACTGCTTGTCACAGCCACCACAAGAGGGCGCCCGTTCCCCAGTGAAAAGGCCTAGCTCATGAAGGCTGCAAAGCCACGGCCTCAATTACCGGCCGCCGCGGCCTCTTAGTCCGCACGTCCGTGCAGGGGGGTGCCGCATGGGGACCGGACAACTCCCGCAGTGCAGCCCCAGGCGCCAGGTCACTTAATCCAGTCGCCAATGCGACCTGGCGCCTGGGATTTGTTGAGCCCTGGTTTAACCACTTCAGCCCCGGAAGGATTTCACACTTTAGGACCAGAGCACGTTTTGCGATTCGGTACTGCGTCGATTTAACTGACAATTGCGCAGTGGTGCAAAGTTGTACCCAAACGAAATTTGCATCCTTTTTTCCCCCACAAATAGAGCTTTCTTTTGGTGGTATTTGATCCCCTTTGCATCATTTCTGATCACCTCTATGAACAAAAGAAGAGCGACAATTTTGCAAAAAAAAAAAAAAAAATTCTTACTTTTTGCTAAAATACAAATCTAAAAAAAAAAAACTTTTTTTCATCGGTTTTGGCTGATTTATATTCTTCCTCATATTTTTGGTAAAAAAAAAAAAACGCAATCGGCTTGCGCAAAAGTTGCCATGCTTACGGATGATGAGAATTAATTTCTGGGGTTTTATTTTTTTTTTTACTAGTAATAGCGGTGATCTGCGATTTTTAGCAGTCCTGCTATATTGCAGCGGACATGTCGGACCATTTTGACACTTTTTGGGACCATTGGCATTTATACAGCGATCAGTGATATAAAAATGCACTGATTACTGTGTAAATGCCATTGGCAGTGAAGGGGTTAACCTGCAGGGGGCGCTCTAAGGGTTAAATGTGTTCCCTGGGTGTGTTCTAACTGTATGTGGGTTGGGCTGGCAGGGGGAGGGGAGTGATCATGGTTTCCATATACAGGAAGCCTGTGATCACAGCCCTCCCCCCCCCCCCCCCGTCAGAATGGAGATCCGTGTTTACATACACGGACCTCCGTTCTTTCACTGCAGAGCCATCGCAGGTAGCCGGCGGAGATAGAGTCCGCCCTACCCGCTCCCTGGCCCCCCTGGAACACAGTGAGCATGCGAGCGCGCCTCCAGCAGGCGTGCGCGCTCAGTGCGGGATCTCCAACCAATTTGTCGCCGTCAGACGCCGGTCAGCAAGTAATTAATGAATTTTTAAAAAACGTAAGTATTTTTTCCCAAAAAAATGTGTTTGAAAGACCGCTGCGCAAACACCGTGTGACATAAAATATTGCAACAACCGCCATTTTATTCTCTAGGGTCTCTGCTAAAAAATATATATATTTGGGGGTTCCAAGTGATTTTGTAGCAGAAAATACAGATTTTTTACTTGTAAGCAACAAATGTCAGAAAAGATTGAGGGCCGGTTCACACTGCTGCAGTGCAAATTTACCACAAATTTAATACGACTGCGGTGCAAATTTTTCACTGCAGGGTTTTTTGTGACATCGCACACAGATCAAACTCGCACAGGACCCTTTTTTTTCATGGATTAGATTAGTTTGCTCCGATTGCAATGCAAATTCAGCCATACTATCTCTATGGCTGAATTTGCATCACACAGAGATCGCATGCGATTCACGCGGCAGTGCGAATCATATGCGATCTCTGGGATCGCTGCACAGTGAACTGGCCTTAAAAGTGCATAAATCGCCCAAATTTGCAGCACAATTGGCCGATGCTGATTAAAAAATATATATAGGCCGGCTGATTCAATTCTTTCAAGATGGCACATTACTAGACCGTTCTTCCCTACTAACCAACGAGGCAAATCACCCCTTTCCTCTCTGGACATATTTTCAAGTACGGCACTTCCTCAGAGAAACCAACCATAATTCCTCAGTTTCACATCCATTCACTCTCTTTGAACAGCTTTGTACCCAATCTAGTCTGTAACAACATGTGATCTCCGCTATCTACAACATTCTCTCCTCCCATAACCTAATGAAACCTACTAAGACCTGCCTAAATTGGGATCTGCAAACTGAATTGATGGAGGAACAATGGGAATGCATATCTACAATCACACAAAGGTTCTTTAAACATCTCGATCCAGGAAAATTATAAGACCCCTTTCACACTGGTGCGTTTTTCAGACGCTGCGATGCTATAAATAGCACCTGTACAGCGCCTGAACCCCCCCTCCCCACCCATTCTTCCCAGTGTAAAAGCCAGGGTCCTTTCACACTGGGGCAGTGCGCTTGCAGGACAAGAATAAAAGTCCTGCAAGCAGCATCTTTGGGGCGGTGCGCTGAGTGGTGTATACACCGTTCCTCCACCGCCCCCCTCCATTGAAATCAATGGACGCCGCTCCCGAAGCAGCTGTCGGAAGTGTTGAGTGACGGCGCTTTTAACCCATTGTTAACCCCTTCTTGGGGGTTAAAAGTGCCCCGCTCCCGCCTGCATATCGGCGCTAGTAGCAGTAAATATGCAGCTAATTAGCTGCGCTTTACCGCTGATGATGCCCCTCCCTGCCCCAGTGTGAAAGTGCCTTAAAGTCCTGACTCGCTGGTACAAAACTCCAGTACTACTTAAATTCAACCACGCGCTCTCTCTGACAAATGCTGCAGGTGCTCCAGAGAGCCAGGTACCTTACTACAAATTTGGTGGTTATGTCCCCTGATCCTGGTGTGCATTCCGTGGGCCATCCACATAGCCCTGCCCCAGAAGTGGAAGACATTGAGTGCACCAATGCCCAACCACTTCTGTTTCAGGATGATGACATAGAAACACCACCGCAGCACGTCTCTGATGATGGCGAAAGTGCTGTGGCTTTCTACAGTATACAGACTGAAAAGGAGGGCAGTGGTGAAGAGTGGGTGGAAGATGATGTGGAGGATGATGAGGTCCTAGACCCCACATGGAATGAAGGTCATGCGAGTGACGTGTGCAGTTTGGAGGAAGAGGTGGCCGCACAGAGGCACCAGCACAGCAAAAGAGGAAGCAGGTTGCAAAAGCGGAGCGACCATTCCCTAGACAGTATGCCTGCTACTACCCACCGCACCCAGGGACCTAGCACACCAAAGGCAGCTCAAAGGCAGTTCTTCAGGCAATGTGCTGACGACAAGACACGAGTGGTTTGCACACTGTGCAATCAGAGCCTGAAGAGAGGCATAAATGTTCTAAACCTCAGCACAACCTGCATGACCAGGCATCTACATGCAAAGCACGAGCTGAAGAGGAATAAACACCTCAAAATCCAATAAAGGTCTCCGGCTCCTCCTACTTCCTCTCATGCTGCTGCCTCGGCCTCTTCCTCCACCTCTACAGTGCCAGTGTCACCTGCCACCCAGTAAACAGACGATGTGACAGCAACGCCACCATGTTCACCACCATCCCCAAGCATTTCCACACCATGGTCCCATGGAAGCTTACAGCTGTCCATCTCCCAAAAACTGGAGAGAAAGAGGAAGTATCCCCCTACCCACTCGTGATCCCTGGCCCTGAATGCCAGCATTTCAAAATTCCTGGCCTTTGAAATGCTGTCATTCCGTCTGGTGGACACGGACAGTTTTAAAAACCTGATGGCGGTGGCTGTCCCACAGTACGTGATTCCCAGCCGCCACTACTTTTCCAGGCGAGAGATCCCTTCCCTGCACAAACAAGTTGGGGACAAGATGAAGTGTGCACTGCGCAACTCCATCTGTGGCAAGGTCCACATAACCACTCATACGTGGACCAGTAAGCACGGGCAGGGACGCTATATCTCGCTAACTGCACACTGGGCAAATGTAGTGGCAGGTGGGCCTGAGGCGGATAGCAGTTTGGCGCATGTCCTTCCGCCACCGAGGATTGCAGGGCATTTCTCTTTGCCTCCTGTTGCCTCCTCCTCCTACTGCGCTTCCTCCTCCTCTACCATCTCCTCATCCGCTCAGCGTAACACCTTCAGCACCAACTTCAGCACATCCAGGGGGAAACGACAGCAGGCCATTTTAAAACTGATATGTTTGGGGGATAAACCACACACTGCGCAGGAGCTGTGGACGGGCATTGAACAACAGACCGATGAGTGGTTGTTGCCACTGAGCCTCAAGCCCGGCCTGGTGGTGTGCGATAATAGGCAAAATCTCGTAGCAGCTCTAGGCCTAGCTGGTTTGACACACATCCCTTGCCTGGTGCATGTGCTGAATTTGGTGGTGCAGAAATTTCTAAAAAGCTACCCGGATGTGTCAGAGCTGCTGCAGAAAGTGAGGGCCGTCTGTGCACGCTTTCGGCATTCTCACCCTGCTGCTGCTAGCCTGAACTTCAGCCTTCCTCTCACCGCCTCATATGCGACGTGCCCACAAGGTGGAACTCCACCTTGCACGTGCTGGAGAGATTGTGCAAGCAGCAGCAGGCAATAATGGAGTTTCAGCTGCAGCATGCACGGGTCAGTCGCTCTGCGGAACAGCACCGCTTCACCACCAACGAGTGGGCGATGCGAGACCTGTGTACCATATTGCAGTGTTTCAAGTACTCCAACAACATGGCCAGTGCCGATGATGCGGTTCTCAGCGTTACTATCCCACTTCTATGTCTCCTTGAAAAAACACTTCGGGCGATGATGGAAGAGGATGTGGCGCAGGAGGAGGCAGAGGGGTAATTTCCACGGTTATCTGGCCAGTCATTCACAAGTGGCTCGGAGGGTGGGTTCCTGCACCAGCATAGGCCAGGTAAAACATTTTCAAGCCAGGGCACAGTTCTGGAGGATGAGGAGGATGAGGATGATGATGAGCAGGAGGAACTGTGTTAACAGCTCGTGGGCATCACTGGAGCATGGCTGGGGGGATACGGAGGACACAGATGATACACCTCCCACAGAGGACAGCTTGTCTTTGCCTCTGGGCAGCCTGGCACACATGAGCGACTACATGCTGCAGTGCCTGCGCAACGACAGCCGAGTTGCCCACATTGTAACTTGTGCTGATTACTGGGTGGCCACCCTGCTGGATCCCCGTTACAAGGACAATGTGCCATCCTTAATTCCCTCACTGGAGCGTGATAGGAAGATGCACCACTACAAGCGCACACTGGTAGACGCGCTGCTGAGGGCATTCCCAAATGACACTGGGGGCTCAGTGGAAGCAGAAGGCAAAGGCAGAGGAGGAGGAAGAGGTCGCCAACACAGCTGTGGCACCACCAGCACCTCAGAAGGCAGGGTTAGCATGGTCGAAATGTGGAAAAGCTTTATCAGCAGCATGCCACAACAAACAGCACCACTAGCTGATAGGCAACGTCTTAGCAGGAGGCAGCATTTCAGCAACATGGTGGAACAGTATGTGTGCACACGCCTACACGTACTGACTGATGGGTCTGCCCCATTCAACTTCTGGGTCTCCAAATTGGGCACATGGACTGAGCTTGCCCTTTATGCCTTGGAAGTGCTGGCCTGCCCTGCAGCCAGTGTATTATCTGAACGTGTGTTTAGCACAGTAGGGGGCGTTATCACAGACAAGCGCAGCCGCCTGTCTGCAGCCAACGTGGACAAGCTAACCTTTATTAAAATGAACCAGGCATAGATCCCACAAGACTTGTCTGTACCTTGTGCATTATAGCCATTTATACCGGCCTCACACAGCCATTGGTATACTTAAGTGAACGTATCTTTGTTTTCGTTTTTTTAATATGTCAATATTTTGGGGGCTACCCCAATTAGAAAAAAAACAAACAAAAAACAGTGTTGGCTACCTCCTCCTCCACCGCCACTTCCACCACCTACACCGCCATGGTCACCGCCTCCTCAACCTCCTACTCCACATCCACATCCTCCATTTTTTTATTTTTTTTTGTGATTTTAAGTCATTCCTGTCCACATTTGTTTCCAGGGCACTTGTCCTACTCTTACCCCCATATTGCTTCCTTTTGCAGCCCTCTAGCACTTTACAGGACTTTTTTAGAGCCATTTTTGTGCCCAAAAGTTCAGGTCACCATTGACTTCAATGGGGTTCGGGGGTTCAAGTTCGGGGCCGAACTCAAACTTTTTCGGGAAGTTCGGCCGAACCTTATCATCCAGGTGTCCGCTCAACTCTATTTATGAGAGTGTATGATTACTGCCTATGGATTTGAACTGCTGGAGGTGAGTGGAGAGAGAGCAGAGATATCTACTGGGAATTTGCAGTGCTGAGCATACTTTGACCTTATTTATTAGTAAGGTCCATCTAGTAAGACAAGGACCGACCTGATTGGGGGCACAGAGGTGTTTGGAAAGCACTGTGGAATGAGGAAGCATTTATTTACCTGCATAGGCAATGAAATCAATTACAAGCATATGGCATGGAAGGACTAATTAGGCAAAGACGCATTTTGGTACACTGTAATCAAGCAAATAAAAAAAAAAAAAAAAAACACATAGACACTTTCATATGGATAAAATTGATATTTAGAAATATATATATTTTTGGAGCACTTTATTATGTAATAAGTATATTATGCAATAAGTTTTATGGAACAAGCTGCCAAGTTCCTTCAAAAACTGTGCAATTGTATCTGGAAAAATCAGTGATGTTTTGAAGGCAAGGAGTGGTCACGCCAAATATTGACTTGACTTGATTTTCTCCTCTGTTCATTTACTTTTCATTTTCACACCTGACTAAAACATTTGCACAGTACTGTATATATATATTTTTTTATTACACTAAGGGTCCGTTCACACTGGAATTTAGAGCAGGCGCTTGAGAGGCTTTAAAAATGCCCCTCAAATGCCTATGCACAAGATACAATAGACAGCACATAAGCGTTAGTGTCGCTTCAAAATTAAAGCGTCATGTCGAGTTAGGAGGCGTTTGAAGCCTTTCAACGCCTCCCATTCAAGTCTATGGTAACGCCGCTCTGCAAGCTTTTTCAGTGCGGTTTCAGCGCATTAAAATTAGTCACTTTCAATTGTGGAGCAGTTTTATTTATTTCAGGTACTTATATATTCTGTTCAACTTATATATTTTAAAGCTCCCTAACACTCAAGCGCTACGAAATCGCGCATAGGGAGTTTAGAGAGCGTTGTTAATGCTTATAAATTGCCCCATACTAACGCTCATAGACGCCTGTCTGACGTCTATACTAAAACCATACAAACGCTATAGGAGTGTTGGTCGAGCGTTAGACATTTAGTCCAGTGTGAACAAGCCCTTACTACTTCCCTGGCTGCTGATTTATACAGAATGCAGTGACACAAGTGTCAAAAGAAAAGAATTGATTCTCTGACGTACATGCTGTGACTAACAGCTTATTTTCACTTTGGGCAGCTTTTATTCACTGAATTTTCATTCCAGAGTTGTTTATATGCTAAATAGTTTATAGCTAGCTGGCAGCGGTTTCTGTATACACTGGCAAGGAAAGTGTTGTTTAGATGTAGTTTTTTCATTTCTTTAGTAGGGATTAAAGGGTTCACCTTTAATAACATTTTAAAGTGGTTGTTTTATTAAAAATAATTAAGCTTACAAACATCACTTACCTGCCCTGTGCAATGGTTTTGCACAGAGCATCATAGATTCTCCTCTTCTTGAGCCCCGTGCCATTGCTCCTAGCTTCTCCCCCTTGGTGAGTGGCCCCATAGCAAGCCACTTGTTGTGCAGGCTTGATCCCAAGCTGCACTCTGTGTCTATTGACACACAATAGGGAAGAAGAGAGATCTCATCTCAGGTAAGTATAAGAAGGGTGATGGTGGGAGCGGCACACCAAAGGTTTTTTTACCTTAATGCATAGAAAAGTTTCTCAGTTTTAAAAATGTTGAAGCTGCTTCAACTGTACTCTGCTTGCCTAACCACACCTGCCCAGCAGCTGCTGCAGAGAGAGCAGACTGCCGAACTGTGGACAGACAAGCCAAATCTTGTAACCAAGTGCTTGTTCATGACATACTGGAGCCACAAAAAGGGCCAGAAGTCCTGCATTATTTGTGCCCTTTATATCTGGCTGGGGTTTGGCTTTAAGCCCACTGCTGCCAGAGCTTTTTCGCACACGAATAAAAAGATCATTTTAGACTTAAAATTATTTAAAACCCAAAACATTTTATCTTTTCTGAAATTAGAGAACTATACTGGTAGTTACAGATTTATGTTTTGCGATTCAAGTGCAACATTTTAGTAAAAAATTCACTAAAGTTAATTTTAGAAAAACAAAACCCTCTGGCGGGACTTTAAAGGGCATAGACTCCACTAAGAAAGTAGGTACAAAGTAATGTAAAATTCCATAGTTTATTACAAAAGTTAAAAAGGTGGTGTGGGAAGAGAAGGGGGGAAGATGAGATCAGGGTTTACAAAACCCAATGTACAGGAAATAATATTTCATTAAAATGCAACAAGTACATATAACAGAACCACTTATTTACTGCACTACTGTGTAATTGAAACAGACTGCAACGCGTTTTCAAGATTGTGCGTTGTTCCTCTTCATCAGGGGAAAGTGGTGGTATTACTCATTAAAATTGTTCAGACAAGTGTATAGCGCAAGTACAGGTTCTCATTGTGAAAAAAAAAAAAAAGCTTTTTTGCCTAAATCAACCCCTATTGTGTGGCCTTTCTTGATACGTAATGTCATGCTTTATTTCTTGTTTTTACAGAAAATGATGTTCAAGACTAAAGCTGGCCATAGGGGAGTCTTTTTTAATTCAACCAGTTGAAAGAGAAAAAAAAAAAACAAACTAACCCAATTCCCCCATCCACACACTCAAGGTGGGTGGGGGAATCCTCTCTGCTGTGTCATTGTATACTGACAGCAGACTTTTTCCAATAGACTGGTTGAACATAAGTTGATCAGTAGACAACTTCTGTCGCAACACAGTGTCCATACTTTGATCGTGATTAGGCTGGTCCCTGCTGAACCAGCTGAATTTTGACACATGTACAGCCAGCTTCACCCAGACATTCCTAATTTTCAATTCCATGGGACTGAGCCTTGTGGTTCAGGTATTCATACAGGAATTTAGTGCTACTTTGTAGTGATTCAATAACTGCAACACTTTTTGAATGTTTTTCAGTTTGACTAACTGCTTTGCAATTTTACATTTTCTGAAAGTTTAGTCTATGCAAAAAATTTATATGCAGTTAAGCCATATAATTTATTAAGTGTCCCCAATATCCCTTCCAATACTTCTCTTTTTGATGGAATAAGACCGTTTTGGGTGTAGTCCAGTGATAGCTGCTCTGCATTTTTCCCTTCACAGGTGCTGCTTGAGTGCATTAACAGCCACTCACCTCCTCTTGTTATATGGCTTACTCAGATGATACTTCCATTAGAAGTAGAGGGGGTATAGGTTCTTGATGCTTGAGTGTGGATGGAAGTTTTTAAAACTTTTGGTCCAACAGATTAGAGTAGTGATCTATCTGCCAGCAGGCACATAAAATTGGGATGACCTGGACCCCTTCCATGTTTCATGGACGTCTTCATAGTTTTATTCTCTGCAAAAAAAAATAAAAAATTACAGATTCACACATGGTGGAATTGTAGATGGTTGCATATATCATGGCTGGGATGGTTGGATAAATAGAAATGGGGGATAAAAGGGATGGATGGTGGGCTATGGGGAGGGAAGAATAAATAAAGTAGATAGAGAAGAGATAAAGGAAGGGAGGAATGGAAGGATGGATAGATGGGCAAAAGCAGTAGTAGGGAAAGATATGGATTGTGCAAGAATTACTTGGATTGTTCAAAGGGTCTTCTCAATCTAGTAAACATTCAAGTGAGACTTTGCAACAAACCTAGTAAGTCACTGGGCATTAAAATTCAGACTACATCAATATAAAAAAGTAGAGCATTAAAAAAGCCACAAAGCCATACTTACATGCAAGGTCTGAATCCTGATGATATTCTTCAGCAATCCCTGAGAACACGTGGAGGCTGATGAACCATGTTCGTTCCAAAAGGGAAAAAATAAACAAAAACCTCACACCTCTTGTGATTTCAAATTCTTCAAACTCACTGATGAGATTCTGCCAGCATTTTGTCTTGACTTCATTTTATTGCAATGCTAAAAGGGGATCACTGGTTGTGATTGAAAGCACTGAGGTGATCTGTAGACTTCTGCCATGCATCTCCATGTTTCATAGGATAGTCATGAAAATAACCAAAATATCTCCATCTCCTCTGAACCACCAATTTCTGTGGTCTCCTACCTCTTGCTCTGTGCACACTAGTAACTGCCAGGTCTTCTGTTTTGTGAAAAATACCCTGTAACGACCGATAATCAGCAAGCCAATGCAATCTTCTGCTTTCTAATATTCCCAACAAGACCTGTGTTTGGGATGTCAAGTTAACACACATCCACGGCAGTTTACAACTGCAATGCATTTTGAACGCGGTGCAGAAAAAGCACATAGAATGGGGTTTTCCCCATAGAGCATTGGTGTGAAGGCGGCCTTAATTCTGCTAGTACGTCACACTCCTCTCCCTCTCAGACTGACAATGCCACTATCCAAAGGTGCCCCTGTGCTCATTCATCCAGAATGGGGGCACTCTAAAACAGCAAGTGTGTTATTGGCCAGATGTCAAAGTGAAAATAGAGGGGAAAAAGCCAAAAGAAAAAGAAGATTGATGCAGCCATCACAGCTAATGATTGGTAAGCTGCAATATTACATTTATGGTTTTGGGTTTAAAACCAGGTTAACGGCATTATTTAGACTCCATATAGCACATTGCAGTACTAGGAAAAAATTATGAAGCACAGTGTTTAACTTATTCTCATTGATATATATCACACGAGTACAATAAACCTACGACATAACCAAACTAGAAATCTATTGCAATGTGTAGCAATGTGTGAAATTTAAAAAGCAGGTTATAGTGGGTATAGAAAAGAATCACACACACACACACACACACACACACACACACACACACACACACACACACACACACACACACACACACCTCTTTAAAATCACATTTTGTTACTTTGCAGTCTGAAATGAAGACAGTTTTCTTTTCTATCCAGCTGTATTTACTCAAAAACAGAATCAATGAGTTGAAAAAAGGATCAGCCCCTTGTAACAGTATTTTCTTGAACCACCTTTTTCTTTAACCACAACAGTACCTGGCACGAAAACCCCCTTCCTGTCCAGGCCATTTTTCAGCTTTCAGCGCTATCACACTTTGAATGACAATTACTCAGTCTAAGTTTCACACTATCGCGACTTTCGACTTTTTACCGGACCTGTCCTTCCCCCAAAAGCACGGTCCATGACAACACCAATTTCTTTTTCCACCAAGTTCTTTTATGACAATGTTCCCCGACTAGGAAAAAAGTTGAGTAACTAAGACAAAAACTCATTTATGTCGACCTATCTTTTCTTTTGACAGAAGTAAAGTCTGACGTTTCATTGTTTTACACTAAAATTTCTCCACACACACACACACACACACACACACACACACACACACACACACACACACACACACACACA
>BLSH010101120.1:619695-632202 GCA_018402905.1 Glandirana rugosa | reverse complement strand
CTTCTCTCCTCACACTGGACTCTGTGTGAGGAGAGAAGAGCTGGTAACAGTGAGTTACCGCTCTGTTTACACTGTATGTGATCGGCTGTGAAGTAGATCACAGCCGATCACAAGGTATCAGCCGCCGGCCGGCGGCTGATACCTGTGTCGGTGACAGGCAGTGTTCCCCAGGAACACGCCGCCACCGACACGCACGCGCAGCGCGCTCCCGATTGCGCGCATGCGCCGTGCGAACGGCAGGCGTGCCGTTTGTGATCAGCTGTGACTTAGTCACAGCCGATCACGTGGTGAACAGCCATAAACAATGGCTGTTCACCCCTGTCGGTGAAGCGGCGTGTCCTGGGGACACGCCGACACCGACAGAGCCGGGATGCGCGCGCCCGATCGCGCGCAATCCCGGCTTAAAGGGACGACGTCATATGACGTCCACCCGCTGGAAGAGCAGGACCGCTCCGCCGTCATTTGACGGTGGGCGGTCCTGAGGTGGTTAATTACAGCCTTTAGTCTGTTGGGATACATCTCTACTAACATTGCACACCTAGACTTTGCAATATTTGCCCACTCTGCAGAACTGCTCAAGTTCAGGTAAATTTGATGTTGACTTTGTGGACTGCAGTCTTCAAGTCTGGGCTCTGACTAGACCATAGGACATTTACATTTTTCTCCTTCAACCATTGTGTGGTCATTTTTGCTGTGTGCTTTGGGTCATTGTCATGTTGGAAGGTAAACCTTCTTCCCACTGACAACTTTCTAGCAGAGGGCAGATTTTCCTCAAGAATTTGACCTTGTCCTTTTATCCAGACAAGGGCACCTTCTCCAGAGAAACACCCCCATAATAGGATATTACCACCTCCATGCTTTATTGTAGGAATGGTGTTATTTGGATAGTGAGCTGTATTTGATTTCCGCCAGACATCATTTGTGGTTGAGGCCAAATCATTAAATTTTACCCTCATCTGACCCGAACACCTTTTACCAGATGGCCTCAGAATCTTCAAGGGCAAAGCTCAGTCATGACTGCATGTGGCCTTTCTTGAGGAGATGTTTTTTTTCTTGCAACCCTCCCATACAAGCCACTTTTGTGGATAATTTGTGATATCGTTGTCACATGCACACAATGACCACTCTGTCATAAATTCCTGCAACTGCTTCAGAGTTGCTGTAGGCCTGTTGGTAGAATCTCCAAGCAGTCTCATCCAGTTTGGAGCGACGTCCTGATCCAGGGAGGGTCTGCATTGTACCAAATAGCTTCCACTTCTTAATAGACTTCACTGTGCTTCTAGGCATTGATAAAGCATTTCAAAATGTTTGTATCCATCTCCTGACTTGTGCCTGCCCACAACCTTATGCCAGAGAGCTTTTGACATTGCCTTGCCCCCCGTAGCTGATTGTTTGCTGAAGTTGCACTACCAGGGACTGAAATTCTCCAGAAAACTGAACATTAAGTTAAATCGAAAGGACTACAGCCGATCATCGTTGAAAGTCAAATGGCTTTGTGTGCCATTGAGAAAGTGATTAGCTACACCCGACTGATATTACGCATCATTTTTTAGGAGGGGGGTGATGCTTTTTACAACTCAGTGATTCGGTTTTTGATCCCCCCCCTTCCCTCAATAATGCTGGTGTTATCCCTTTCACTTGGATGTTTTAAGCTGCACTGAGTAAATACAGCTGGATAAAAGAAAAAAAAAATGTGTCTTGATTTTCAAGCGGCAAAGCAACAAAATGTGATTTTAAAAGGATGGGTGATTATTTTCTATACCCACTGTATATTTGACTTCAGCTTTCTATAGGGTGGAGTGTGCAAAACTTGCAATTCTGTATGTCGTTGTTGCAGTTACAAATGGAGTATGAGCTTTTCCCTTTATTGACAGCAGTGAAAACCTGACAGGAGTTCTAATACTTAAAAAAATAAAAAATAAAAACAAACCCAAATATTTTTTGCATGTTTACATGAACAAAGTTGGACTGCAAAACCTGACACAAACTGTTAATCTTGAAAAAGTAGATGAAACAAGGAAACTACAACAGTAATCCATCCTATTTCCATGGATAACTGAGAAGTGTTTCCTGGGGTCTGTGCCAGTGGATTAAACATAAAACATGCTTTAAAGAATGGCGTGCATTGCTTTAGGTTTCCATGGGTACAAAACAAGAAGGAGGACAAAGTGACTGGAGGTACTAGTGAAGCCTTCTGAATGTAACAATAACTGTAACCAGCTTCTAATTAAAGTCTTTGTGCCTTATGATTGATTAATGAAGATACATAATGATTTCATTGACCTTAAAAAAGATAAGGAAATTAAAGCTCGACTAAAGCTTGACTAGCTTTAGCATAGTCTCCATTATAATAAAGTTCAGCTAGAATACACATAAAACTGCAGGAGTCCTTTGCATTTGTCACACGCATGTGTCAGTTAAAATCCATAAAACCAATAGATGCTTGAAAGAATTTAAAAATGGGTCTCCATCAAAATAGAGGATGCAGAGTTGTACCAATTTGAGAATCTCAGAGACATCCCCTTATATATTTCATCCCATCAACTACAGTCAGGTACATAAATATTGGGACATCGACACAATTCTAATCTTTTTGGCTCTATACACCACCACAATGGATTTGAAATGAAACAAACAAGATGTGCTTTAACTGAAGACTTTCAGCTTTAATTTGAGGGTATTTACATCCAAATCAGGTGAACAGTGTAGGAATTACAACAGTTTGTATATGTGCCTCCCACTTTTTAAGGTACCAAAAGTAATGGGACAGATTAACAATCATAAATCAAACTTTCACTTTTTAATACTTGGTTGCAAATCCTTTGCAGTCAATTACAGCCTGAAGTCTGGAATGCATAGACATCACCAGACGCTGGGTTTCATCCCTTGTGATGCTCTGCCAGGCTTCTACTGCAACTGTCTTCAGTTCCTGCTTGTTCTTGGGCATTTCCCTTCAGTTTTGTCTTCAGCAAGTGAAATGCACGCTCAATCGGTTTCAGGTCAGGTGATTGACTTAGCCATTGCATAACATTCCACTTCTTTCCCTTAAAAACCTCTTTGGTTGCTTTTGCAGTATGCTTCGGGTCATTGTCCATCTGCACTGTGAAGCGCCGTCCAATGAGTTCTGAAGCATTTGGCTGAATATGAGCAGATAATATTGCCCGAATATCAGCAGTCACATCATCAATAGATACAAGAGAACCAGTTCCATTGGCAGCCATAAATGCCCACACCATGACACTACCACCACCATGCTTCACTGATGAGGTGGTATGCTTTGGATCATGAGCAGTTCCTTTCCTTCTCCATACTCTTCTCTTCCCATCACTCTGGTACAAGTTGATCTTGGTCTCATCTGGCCATAGGATGTTATTCCAGAACTGTGAAGGCTTTTTTAGATGTTTGGCAAACTCTAATCTGCCCTTCCTGTTTTTGAGGCTCAACAATGGTTTACATCTTGTGGTGAACCCTCGGGATTAACTCTGGTGAAGTCTTCTCTTGATTGTTGACTTTGACACACATACACCTACCTCTTGGAGAGTATTCTTCACCAGGGAAAGAATTCTTCGGTCATCCACCACAGTTCTTGCTGAGCTCACCGATGCGTTCTTTCTTTTTAAGGATGTTCCAAACAGTTGAATTGGCCCCACCTAATGTTTTTGCTATCTCTCTGATGGGTTTTTGTTTTGTTTTTTCAGCCTGATGGCTTGCTTCACTGTTAGTGACAGCTCTTTGGATCTCATATTGAGAGTTGACAGCAACAGATTCCAAATGCAAATAACACACTTGAAATGAACTCTGGACCTTTTATCTGCTCCTTGTTAATGGGATAATGAGGGAATAACACACACCTGGCCATGGAACAGCTGAGCAGCCAAATGTCCCATTACTTTTGGTCACTGAAAAAGTGGGAGGCACATATACAAACTGTTGAAATTCCTACACCGTTCACCTGATTTGGATGTAAATACCCTCAAATTAAAGCTGAAAGTCTGCAGTTAAAGCACATCTTGTTCGCTTCATTTCAAATCCATTGTGGTGGTGAGAGGCAAAAAGATTAGAATTATGTCGATGTCCCAATATTTATGGACTGGACTGTATATTCAATAAAATCTCACAAACCAGGGACAGGGACACAAATCAGAAGTGACTACACAGAGAAACCATCTTGGTTTTTGTGAGAACATGCATCCGGAGGAGGTCATTTATTTTTCCCTGCTGGTGGCAGAGGATCATGACTATTACCGTCAGACACTGGAGTAGACTAGTGACGAGCTATTGGAATGTATACGCCTTGCTCATTTCCTGGTTGATAAGGGCAGTATGTTGTTTGGCGATGTTCAGCCTTTGATTCAGTGTGTGCAGAGTTGGCTTTGTCCAGTACTCCTAAGGGCAGTGATGATTTTTCCCCTCCCTTCTGTAAGGCTCAGGTAGAATCTCTGATATGGTTATTAGAAGATGACTCCGTTTATTTCTTTGAGCATTATTCAGCATGCTCTCAACAAGTGTTAGTGAAGTGCATTAATGCAGTGCAGGCTCTTGTCAGACAGGCCCGCATGTAAACCAAATTTTGTTCAACCTTTACTACAGGCATGGTCAGATATGGTGTATTCAGCCCTAGTCAGCTTGCACCAACCCATTCCTGCCACCAGAGACCTACCTGCTCAAAGATCTTTCTCTCCACCTACGGCAACCACAGTCACAGCCCAATATACTCTGCCACCAACCACATATCAGTACCCTATTTCCACCTGCTGCACCTACCCTGCCTTTAACCCACCTACCTCTTCTCCGCTGCCTGCAACAATTCTACAAAGATCCCCCTTATCGACCACTCCCTCTTTTACCATACTCTACCATACTCTTCCATCAGCTGCACCCCCTACTTACAGCCCTGTAGTCACTTACAGAACTTCAGTGGTTAAACCTAAGAATAAACTGAAGTCTTTCCCAACCCGCACTATCCAGCCATTATCCTATACTGCCTCCACACCAGCCAATCTGTTCCAGCCTGCCTCCACACCAGCCAATCTGTTCCAGCCTGCCTCCACACCAGCCAATCTGTTCCAGCCTGCCTTCACACCAGCCAATCTGTTCCAGCCTGCCTTCACACCAGCCAATCTGTTCCAGCCTGCCTCCACACCAGCCGATCCACTCAAGCCTGCCTCCACACCAGCCAATCTGTTCCAGCCTGCCTCCACACCAGCCAATCTGTTCCAGCCTGCCTTCACACCAGCCAATCTGTTCCAGCCTGCCTCCACACCAGCCGATCCACTCACGCCTGCCTCCACACCAGCCAATCTGTTCCAGTATGCCTCCACTCCAGCCAATCCACTCAAGCCTGCCTCCACACGAGCCAGTTTGCCCCAGTCTACCTCCACGATTGCCGATAGGGCTTGGCCTGCTTCTGACAGACCGGTGTCCACTGTCCAGTCTGATGATGCGGTGCCCGCTGTCCAGTCTAATGCGGTTCCCGCTGCCCAGCCAGATGTGCCCGCTGCCCAGCCTGATACGCCAGCTGCTCAGTTGGATTGTTGTGTGAAGGCTGAGTGTCCACCCGTTAATGGGTCTGAAAGCTCTGAACGCTCACATGCCTTATATGGGTTATCTGCTTGGCCTAAGATTCAGTTGACGGTTGCCTCGGTCGAGTCCCTCTGGCAGTGTGTTGCTCCTATGGCACCCAAACCTGGTGGTCCAAACATAACCTTGATAACCGATAGCTGCATTTTCCTTCATGGCCCTGGTTGTCGTAAGCTCCTAGAGAATGGCGGAGTACAAATCTGCGCCTTGCCATGATCTGGGAGCAACTGCCACAGCTCCGGCTGTACTAGGAGACCCAGGTTGGGTAACCAGTGCCTCAGAAAGACCTAGTTGGCTTTTGATGTGCAGTGCAAGTCCTGGAAACCAGGCAAGCTATTTGTTAGGATAAGACACATCGGTGTCTGTATTTCGGTACTGTCACTTGACCCCAGGGCTAAATTTGAAGATAACCTGTGTGACCCCAGCGTTGGGAGTATCTGCTGTTTTGAGGGACTTAAAGTGTCAAATGTGCTACATCTCAGGGAATCATGCCAGCAGGACACCCAGCCAGTCGTTTGACCCCGACAGTGGGATACTCAGCCAGTTACCTGACCCAGGTGGGGGGAAACGTTACCTATCAATGGATCTTGGCAGTAGGGCATCTTGCTTGGAACCTGGCACTTATTCAGCTTACAAGAAACTTCTTCTGTGGACTCATGTAACAAAAGACTGTTTCTTATGGATTGGTTCCACTACTGCTGTTTGGAGCGTCCTGAGGCCGCTCCTTAGAGAGGGGAGTACTGTCAGGAAAAGTCTCACCAGCTGGTGGAGCTGTGGCTCAGAGATCCATGGGCTGCAGTTCCAGTATCCACCAGCGGGTGTCAGTAAAGGGCTCACCTGTTGGTGACACTGTGGCTCCTGGATCCATGGGATGCAGTTCCAGTGTCCACCAGCGGGCATCTCCCAGCAATCAGACGCTCCATGAATCATCACCTGATGCTCGTTACAGGAAGGATATTTAAACCCTGTTGGCCATATGCTTGGTGCCTTGGTGTTGGTCTCCATGTGCCCCTGAATCCTGTATCCTAAATCTGTTCCTGGACCCCTGTCTTGCAGCCTGACCCTTTCCCACCGGCTCTCCCCATCATCTGTTCCCTGTTCCTGCCCTCCCTGCTCCCTCTGACTGCTCTGCAGTGTATGACCCTGGCCTGGCTACGGTCACAGTTTGGCATTTCCCTATCTACTGTATATATTTGTTTAGGCAGTTATTGTGTGTGTGTCACTATTTTTGTTATTTGGCTGGTTACACTGTTTGGTATATTGGAGGTGCGTTTAAAATCACTATTCGCTTAACTTTTAAATAAATTATATTATTCACTCTACTTGTGCCTGGCATTCTCTGTTGCAGCTTACACATCTCTGGTCACACCAGTTGCTGACAGAAGCATCCGCAGATGCAAGAATATCTACTTTATAGAATTTGGTGAAAGGATGCACCGACGACCAAGTGGCCGCCTTGCACACCTGTGATAGACGCTTGATGGCGGAAGGCCCAAGAAGAACTAAGTGCCGAGTAGAACGCGCCGTGACAGGGAATGGAGGAACCTGACCTTTAATAGAATAGGCCTGAGTCACCGTCTGTCTGATCCATCTGGAGATGGTAGCTGAAGATGCGGCCAGCCCTTTCCTTGGTCCTTGTGTAACCACAAAAAGTGAGTCTGACCTCCGAAAGGACTCCGTGGCTGCCAGATACACTCGAATCGCACAACCACCACCAAGGTATGCAAGGCAAATTCCTTGGGATGAGCCGGCTTGGGACACATGGACAGCAGCACAATGTCCTCATTCAAATGGAAGTTTGAGACCACTTTAGGTAGGAACAATGGCCAGGGTCGAAGAACCACCTTTTCCCTGTGAACCACTAAATAGGGAGTATGACAAAATAATACCGCAAACTCCGACACCCTATGTGCATATGTAATAGCCACCAAGAATGACACCTTCTGGGACAACGTAGATAAGGTAATCTCCCAAATATTTTTGAATGGAGGTTTCTGGAGAACAGAGTACCAAGTTCAAATCCCATTGCGGCAAAAGAGACCATACAGGCGGAGATACACGCTGGACTCCTTGAGTGAAGGTACGAACTAAAGAGTGAGTGGCTAGGGGGTCGCTGAAAGAATATTGCCAAGGCAGACACCTGGCCCTTGATGGTACTCAAGGCCAACTTTTACTCAACGCGCTCCGTTGAAGAAATGCCAAGATCCGAGCTATAGAAAAGAAGCGAGGATGAGCACCAATCGACTCACCAAGAAAAGTACACTTTCCACGTACGATGGTATATCTTTCTGGAGGTCGACTTCCTTGCCTTCAACATAGTAGGGATCACTGATCCAGTCAAACCTCTATCCTTCAGTACCTGACTTTCAACAGCTAAGCCATTAAAACCATCGACTGTAAAGCAGGATGGAAGCCCAGCCCTTGGGACAACTGGTCTTCTCTGAGGCGTAGCCCCCAAGGGATGTTTACAGCCACCAGAATGACCAGAAGACTTTTGCCCTAGATCCTTCACAGGTACAGTGGAAGAAGAGGAAGGTGTTGACCCCGCAGTGGCACTAGGACGACTGCAGCGTCTACCAGAGGCACCCGTTACCTTGCCACAAACCTTGGTATCCTCCCGTGGAGCCGAACCTGTTGAAGGAGCTGCATACAGGTCTGCACAAGCAGAACTGTCTTGAAGATGGATAACACCTGGCCCAGAACCTGTATGCAAGTCAGAAGAGAAAGCTGTCTGTGTGACAGCAGCCGGTCAACCACAGCCTCTGGTTCCTGAAGTTTGTCCAGAGGAAGGACCCCCCTGGTCAGAATGTAAATCAGACCTAGGTAATCCAATTCCCAAAAATCCAATAGGGGGAACCTTAGGTAGTCCTGATGTCACCTGAACCTTTGCAGGGATTCTATCTGCACAAGGAGATTCAGGAACTAAACAACCTGAAATGGACAAACCTTGCCCCATTTTCTGGGAACCCCCAAAAGAATCATCACGTGGATCCCCTTGACACTCACGAAGGAGGTCCACGAGCCTGGAAGCCAGCAAAGATGTCCCCCCACCCCAGTAGTGGGTGAGGGCAGACCTTCATGTTGAAGGGGTCTTGCCTGCGGGTGACTGGGGAAGCCCGCTCTAGGCTTACCAGACCAGGATTGCTTGGAGCTCTTAGCGGATGACTTGAAAGACCTGTTTCCCTTGTCTGCAGTCTCGGGGGCCCGAAAGAATTTCCTATGGGCTGAGAAGGAAGGCACACCTTTACGGGCCTCTTCCCTTTCTTAGACTGTGCAGGAAGGTACTCTTCTCTCCCCGTGACATCCTTAACCACTTCCCGCCCGGCGCATTGACAAATGACGTCCGGGAAGGGGGTTCATTATCCTGACTGGACGTCTATTGACGTCCTCAGGATAATGCGCGATCGTGCGCCCCTGGCGGCTCGCATCACGGCGATCGGTGGTGCCGTGGGTCAGTCTGACCCACCGCATTACCGACCGAGGTAAAAGGCTTCGATCCGAAGCCTTTTACCATGTGATCAGCCGTGACCAATCACGGCTGATCACAGTGTAAATAGGAAGAGCCGTTGATCAGCTTTTCCTCTGCTCAGGTCTGCAGACCTGAGCAGCGGAGAGCCGATCGGCTGCTCTTCTGACAGGGGGGGGCTGCGCTGAACGTTTATCAGTGCAGCCACCCTCAGGATCACCCCACTGGACCACCAGGGAGCCGGATCAGGACCCCCAGGGAGCCCCCCTCCCGGACAGCGCAAGGAGTCCGCCCAGGACCACCAGGGAAGTCATGCAGAGGCCACCCAGGACCACCAGGGAGCCCCCACTAGACCACCAGGTAAGGGCCATATGCACTGTAGGGATGGCACTGTGCCCATATATGATGCCTGCCAGTGCCATCCTTAACAGTGCTTGTTGCACCAGTGCCCACCTGTGCCAGCTATTAGTGCTCACCTGTGCCAGCTATCAGTGCCCACCTGTGCCAGCTATCAGTGCCCACCTGTGCCACCTAAAAGTGCCCACCTGTGCCACCTAAAAGTGCCCACCTGTGCCACCTAAAAGTGTCCCCTATCAGTGCCCATCAGTGCCCAGTGCCACTTATCAGTGCCGCCTAGGAGTGTCCATCAGTGCCACGTATAAGTGCCCATCAGTGTTGCTTGTCAGTGCCGCCCATCAGTGCTGCATATTTGCCCCATCATCAGTGCAACCTTATCAGTGCCACCTCATCAGTGCCAATCTGTACTGCCTCATCAGTGCCCGTCAGTGTAGCCTCATCAGTGCCCATCAGTGTAGCCACGTCAGTGCCCGTCAGTGAAGGAGAAAATGTACTTTATACAAATTTTTGTGACAGAAACAAAGAAAAATGTTTTTTTTTTTTTTTCAAAATTTTCGGTCTTTTTTTGTTATAGCGCAAAAAATAAAAACAGCAGGGGTGATCAAATACCACCAAAAGAAAGCTCTATTTGTGGGAAGAAAATGACAAAAAGTTTGTTTGGGTGCAGCGTCGCACGACCGCGCAATTCTCATTCGAATCACAACAGCACTGAAAGCTGAAAATTGGTCTGGGCGGGAAGGCCTCATACACACGGACGTTTTTTGACGCCGGCGTTTTCTGGCGTTTTTTGCAGCTCTCCATGTTAGTCAATGGCCCCATAAAAACGTCGGCGTTTTTGAGCTGTAGGTGGCGTCGGCGTTAGTGAGCAGAAAGTAGAACCCATGGCCATCGCGTTCTGAGGCTGTAAAGTTTTGACGTTTTTTGACGCCGACGCCACAAAACGCCAACAAACGCCAACGAACGCCAACAAACGCCACCTAATATTGTACCGGCGTTTTCCGGCGTTTTTTGACGCCGACGTTTTTAGGTTGAAAAATAGCAGAGGGATGATTTTTTTTAAAAAACGCCTATTGACGCCGACGCTCACTAGCGCTCAAAAACGCCAATGCATAACGCCGAAAAACGTTGACTTTTTTTCCTTGACGTCGGACCCGACGTTTTGTTTATTTTTTTAGATACGCCCGTGTGTATGAGGCCTAAGTGTCCTAAGTGCCCGGTATTGAAGTGGTTAATGATGTCATCCAGGGTAGCCCCAAACAGGCCACAGCACGCGTGTAATCACTACCGCTGAAACAGAAGGTTTTGACATCAGGAGAATCGCATCCAAAGATGCATCACATACTAAACTGCAGTCCTTGGACCAACTGGTCCACAAGACCAACATAAGCAGCGGGAACCTGCTCATTCCCTAGACCTTGCAAAAAAAAAGCTTGGCCCATTCGGTCAGTGCATGAGACACCAGGGACAAAGCTAGGATTGGTCGCATTGCCGAACCTGCCATAGTAAACATGCTACGCGCCACAGACTACGCTTTCTTATCGGACGGGTCTTTAAAGGACGGGGAATCCTCAACTGGAAACATGGCTGCTTTATTAAACCTGGAAACAGGAGGGTCCACCACAGATGGACTGGTCCACTTTTTTAGAAGTGACTTATCAAAGGGGTAACATACTGCAAAACATTTGGGGACCACAAATGGTGATTTTGGTTTTTCCCATTCTTTATAGGTAAACCTATCAAAATAAGGCAAATAAAGAAATACCGTTGGTGCACAAGGTGACTGCGTACCAAAAGCCACAGCCATGTCCTTGGCCACACCAGCAGCATCCTCCATTTTCAAAGTCTCACACATCTCTGCTGCTCTCTCTGCAAAGGGACCCACAAAAGGTACTGTTCCCCACTAGGCAGGATGCACACCTAGGACTCTACTGTGCACTCTGCTACCGCTGTGCACTCTGCACTGGGGCCCCTAAACTGCACTATATCTCAGGCTGCACTACACAGCAGGGCATGCGCACCTAGGGGTCTCCACTGCCCCTCTGCACTGGAACCTATACCACCAGGGCAGGACACACACTCAAGCCCCTCATGGAGGGGGAATGAAGAGCGTCTCTGCCGCCTGTCCTGGGACCCCCACTAGTACGTGGGGAGGGGGCGCCAGCTCAATTAAGGGACTATAGGATGGGAGGAGGGATCCTGCCGGCAGGTCCGACCATCCCACATCCACCCCACCCTTGCACAGGAGGGGGGACTGTACTTACCACTTCCACGGTTGCAGGTATCGCTCCAGACAGGATCCTCGCCACCGAAGCGGGGGGCTGTCGGCCAGAGGGATGCTGCGACTCGGACCAGAGCCCGTTCGTATGCGACCCTGCAAGACGTTTAATTCGCGAGCTAGCCTCCGTCCATTCAGGCTATGTCACGGCCGACCTAGCACGTAGCTGTGGTCTGCATGTGCTCGCTACCTGGGCTGGGAAGACCAATGGATGTAGATTATCCAGCCCGTCGCCCAGCCTGGCAGTTGATTGTAGCTCTCCCAGGAGATGCATGGAAGGAAGAAAAAAAAAAGTGCAGCAGGGAGCTAGGTCCTTACTGACTAGACAGAAAAAAACTAACTACCTGGAGCTGGGAGGGGGTTATATAGGGACTGAGGATGGTCCATGGGGCGTAGCCAAGTTTTATGTTCTGCCTAGTCCTACTCCTGCAGAGGCGATATAACCCACTGGTCAAGATTAACCACTTCCTTACCGGCGTATTGTAAAAATACGCCGGCAAGGTGGACTCCCCATCCTAAGTGGACGTAATATTACGTCCTCTTGTTTTCGCCGCTTTGCGGGCCTGCGGCCATTCCTTCACCAATTAGAACTGGTCACCCAATATAGCGGAGACGTCCTCATCCTGATCCGTCTTGTATTTTGAACCGATGCGGGGTACCTGGTAGGAGTCAGGGATATATTGGGGGAGGGTCGAGGTCCATCAATCAAAAAAAGACAGATCAGTCATTCCTGGATCGAGGGACGACGTGAAAAAAAAAAGAAGGAAGGTACGTAGAGGACCCTCTCGATGTTAGTTGACGGTCCGACCCGCTGCCCGACCTATTAGAT
>BLSH010101120.1:605973-617641 GCA_018402905.1 Glandirana rugosa | reverse complement strand
GTCAGTGCATCGGGTGTGATCAATTTTCAATGATTGGCACCATAGCTTGTAGACTCTATAACTTTCACAGAGACCAAATAATATCCACTAATTTGGGTTATTTTTACCAAAGATATGTAGCAGTATAAATTATCGCCCAAATTTATGAAGAAAAATTACTTTTTTGCAAAATTTTTCAATACAAACTAAAAAAAAGTGTTTTTTTTTCAAAATTTTCGCTACTTTTTCGCTTATATTGAAAAAAATAAAAAACCCAGCAGTGATTATATACCACCAAAAGAAAGCTCTATTTGTGAGAAAAAAATGATAAAAATTTTGTTTGGGTACAGTGTACCATGACTGAGTAATTGTCATTTAAAGTGTGAGAGTGCTGAAAGCTGAAAATTGGTCTGGTAAGGAAGGGGGTGTAAGTGTCCTGTATGGAAGTGGTTAAGGAGGCGCTGTGTCCGTCGATGAACTAAGGAGAAAATTCTATTACATAAAATACTAGCACCGCTCAGGTCGCAGTTGTGGTAGTTGCCGAAATGCCTTGAGACCCCATGTTCCTTAACCACTTCAGCCCCGGAAGGATTTACCAACTTCCTGACCAGGCCATTTTTTGAGATATGGCACTGCGTCACTTTAACTGACAATTGCGTGGTCTTGTACCCAAACTTTTTGCTAGAATAAATATCTAAAAAAAAAGTGAAAAAAAATAAATAACTAATTCTTCCTAAGTTTAAGACAATATGGATTCCTCTACAGAAGATAGATGTGGATCACATTAACACACAACAAGACTTACAACATAAATAGACCTGAGGTGTGCCTTGGTCATCTGGTTGGTATGCCAAGTGAAGGGGGCAAAAATATGCAGTTTAGAGAAGTAGCCCTTAATTGGTACAATGATCAATGAGCAAGCTTGGTGAAGGCTTGTGCCATCTCCAACTGAGGATTCGGAATGTGTCTAGCCAAGCAGCCGGACTTCTATCTGCCTAATTTATTGATCTTGTGGTCCGATACTGCATGCTGAGATGCTGCTGTGATCTGAAAGGAATGTCCGGAGTACTGGCCGGGGTCAAGGCCAAGGTTGGACAGTAAGATTCTGACGTGCCCGATGAATTGGTTGCCACTTGATGGGCTGATAGGGAAAGGCAACAACGGGCTAGAGTCAGAGTGACTGGGTAGGTGACTCAGTAGCTGGTCAAGCACCGCAATTGGGCACATCTGACACTGGGCTTGGTGTGTGACAGGCTCCGTAAAAAAGACTGCTTGGATAGCTATGTCGTCTGATGTATATTTCAATGAAAATTCCTTGGAAGGAATCAGGGAATTCAAGCTCGGAATGTGCGAAGAATGAGGTGCAGAAAAAAAAATTGTGCACTAACCGAAATTTAATTGGAGAACTTGCCCTTGACAAGCCCAATAGGACTGAGTCTCCAGGTTTGGAAGGTTACTGGGGGAAAGTGCCAATCACAGATCCTTTGTCTAGCTTGGCCTGTAGCAGGGTATCGATGGCCTGTTCGTCGAGTTGCCGACTGGAGGTATTTTGCACTCGTGAGTGGAGAGAGGTAGAGTGATGAGGCCGGTGTGGAATCCTGAGAAGGGGCGTCTTGTGGCCGCATTTGCGCACCAGCAAATTGGCTGGCAGACAGCACAGATCGGGGAGCATAGGCCAGCAAAGTAGTGACAAAAGAGTTCCGTGTCGGTAACACTCAAGTCGGTCTTGAGACAAAACAAGGGGGTGTGTGTCAAAATGGGGTGTGGAAGAGGGAAAAAGAATGGAGTGGGATACAGAAATTCAAGAATGAGGAAAGAAGTACAGGAACGAAATGACAGGCATAGATAGAGCCAACTGTGTTCTACGGCGATTGAACACTGTATAGTGGAAATTTAGAAAACTCAAGAGAGTGCGTAGCACCCGAAGTGAGCCAGGAGGTGACTGGCCAGGTAACCGATAGCTCAGGTGCCTGTCTGTGCTGAGCACAAACGTGTGGGCTAGAGCCCCAGGATATACTGGGGCAAGCAGCTGGAGTCTGGTACGGCCTATGTAGGAATGTTTCGGTCTGTAGATTTATGATGCATGCTCGGTCTGCTTAACTCTTGCACTGTCAGCAAGTTGATGTTCAGCGACCTTGTCTGTGAGGTGGAGAGTCGATCTCCGAAAAGAGAGTGTAATGCATAGACATATGTGACAGTAACTAACGCCCAATCTTAGTATGCCAAATGGTGTATGTAAAATCGAAGATTTCGTGACAGAGTGCTGCAGAATAATATGACAGAAAAGACCCATGAACTACATCTGACTAACGCTCTATCATTAAATGTCCTGGTATGAATGGATCCTGTAGTAGGGGTGACATGAGTGAAAAATGTATATCTCTTATTTTCCTACACAGGCTGTCCCACCCTTGTTATGCGGGTGGCCCTGATGAAGAAGCGATCCCTACATTGGGAGGGTTGTTTTTTTAGAGGGGGGGGGGATGTCCAACCTGATGCAGGATCGGACCTGAACTCGACTGACCTAAGTAGAAATGACAGAGAAAACTATGAGTGGCCAGTATGTTAATGCCACTGGAGACGAGTGGCCGATTAAGTGCAACTAAAATGGTGTGGGGCTGATTGTGTGCCACTGAGAATGTTCTTGTAATGGGGTTGTGTTTGTCCTTGCTCGAAGCGATTGCGAGGAATTGGTGTTGATGCGTGCTAACAGCAATTGCAAGGAGTTTATGTAAATGTGTGCAGTGATTTGCAAGAAGTTTAGTTTATGCATGCTCGCAGCGATTGCGAGGCATTTAGGTTGATGTGTGCTCGCAGCAATTGCGATGAATTTATGTAAATACATGCATGCAGCGCTAGCAAGGAGTTTTAGACAGCGAGTGTTCGCAGGGACTGTGAGGAGTTTGTGATGATGTGTGCTCGCAGCGATTGTAAGGAGTTACAAAAATACGTGTTTGCAGCGATTGTGAGAAGTTCAAGTTTGAAATGCATGCTTGCAGTGTTGCGGGGAGAGTCAAAAAATGCATGCTGGCAGCGATTTTCAAGACGTTTAGTTAAGCATACTTGCAGCGTTTGTAAGAAGTTTGCGTTTGTACATGCTGACAGAGATCGCAAGGGGTCTGTGTACTTACGTGATTGCAGCGTTTGCTAGGAGTTTAAATGACAACATGTGCTTGCAGTGATCGCAATGCCTGCTTGCTGTAATGTATGGAGTAACAAGTACCTGTGCCTGCACCGATTGTAAGACGTGGTGCTCGAATGCATGTTTGCTGCGATTAGCATGCATGCATGCTCACAGCGACTGCGAGAGTTTGTGCTGAGTTATGATGTAATTGTTCAAAAAGAAAAAGGGGGGGAAGCATGTCGCTGGAAGTTTTTTTTTTTTTTTTTTTTGTAAGGTGTTGTTCGTTCTGTGCTTGCAGTGATCGCAAGGTGTAGTGCAATCGAAGGCGTGCTTGCAGTGATTGCAAGAGCCTGTACTGATAATTTTGCAGTGATTGCAAACTTGACCTATAGATAGGTGAAGTAGAAGATAGTAAAAAATAGAAAGGGGGTGTATTGTGGCCGAACTAACCGTAACTGTGCTTGGCATGGAACTTGAACTGATGCCATAGATCGATACGAATCGGTAATAAGGAAGAGACACGAACCGATACGAATTGGTAGTGGGCTTTAGCAAGATGTGGGACAACTTAAATTACATGTGAACGAATTTTCTTCGATGCAAATCCGTGGTAGGAAATAACATGAGCCGATTCAAATTGATAGATAAATTGATGATAATTAGCGGCATGACACAAACCGATTCGAATCGGTAGAACACTAAAATAATTAATGCAAATCGGTAGTAGGAAATGACATGAAGCGATACGAATCGGTAGTGGAACTGACATGAACCGATGCAATTCGGTAGTAGGGACTGACATGAACCGATGCGACTCGGTAGTAGGAACTGACATGAACCGATGCGACTCGGTAGTAGGAACGGACATGAACCGATGCGACTCGGTAGTAGGAACGGACATGAACCGATGCGACTCGGTAGTGGAATGACATGAACCGATGCGACTCGGTAGTGGAATGACATGAACCGATGCGAATCGGTAGTGTTATGACATGAACCGATGCGACTCGGTAGTAGGAAGTGACATGAACCGATGCGACTCGGTAGTAGGAAGTGACATGAACCGATGCGACTCGGTAGTAGGAACTGACATGAACCGATGCGACTCGGTAGTAGGAACTGACATGAACCGATGCGACTCGGTAGTAGGAACTGACATGAACCGATGCGACTCGGTAGTAGGAACGGACATGAACCGATGCGACTCGGTAGTAGGAACGGACATGAACCGATGCGACTCGGTAGTAGGAACGGACATGAACCGATGCAACTCGGTAGTAGGAACGGTCATGAACCGATGCGAATCGGTAGTGGAATGACATGAACCGATGCAAATCAGTAGTGGAACGATATGAACCAACATGCGTCAGTAGTAGGAACTGACATGAACCGATGCAACTCAGTAGTGGAATGACATGAATCGGTAATAGGAAATGACATGAACCGGTAGTAGGAAGTGACATGAACCGAGGCGAATCAGTAATAGTAAATAACATGAAGTGCTGCGAATCGGTAGTGGAATAACATGAACCGACATGCGTCAGTATTAGGAACTGACATGAACCGATGCACATAGTAAGTAAGGAATGACGTGAATTGATGCGAGTCGGTAGAAAGGGTAACCGATTGGGAAGATAACATGGACTGGGTAAACAACATTACAGGTATGAAACAGTAACTAGGTACATAGTGGACTGTGGTAAGTATCTGATATGGATCGTTTGTGGGGTAGGACATGCACCGATGCAAATCGGTAGTCTGGAAAATGACATGAACAGAGCAATGACATGAACCAATTGAAAATCGGTAGAAGGGAAGGCATTAAACGATACGAATCGGTAGATAGGGTAATAATACAAAGAGTAAGTAACATGGTCCAATGTGAATTGGTGTGTGTGATGCATCCGATACGAACCGTTGTGACAAGGCTCGAAATGGACTGTGGTGAGTATGCAATGGATTCCCTACAAATCTATTGTGAGGTGAATGGCATGATCGATAAGAATTGGTTTTAGCGTGCATGAAATGAATCTGATATGAGTTTGGTTGTGGAGTGTACTATGGCCTCAACTGAACACACACACCAACCAACCCCCGAGGTTAATTGAGTGCAGCCAAGGCCCAGGTGGGTCTAACTACCACCTCAATCAGCCACAGAAGCCTGTACAAACAATACATGCTAATCACCCAATAGCTGCGATGGCAACCCCCATAGACAGTGAATGCTGTGAGCAACAAAGCCTGCATCGAGTGATATTGGATAACGACCGACAGTGGCTCGAGGCTTGGCTCTGAGAATGAATCGTAAAATAGGGAACCTACGAATCTACTATGCCTGTGCCATATGATGTCGGGACACGGCTGACAACAACTTGGAGGCAGCTAAGTAGAAAAGGGGATGTAGGATAGGAAACATTACGAGTTGTAACATAGCGTATGAAATGAAAAGATTTGAATCCTACCTGCAACAGCGAGCGAGAACCACCGACGAAGACCACAACTGAGACGCCGCAACACACTGGTAATCGAACGCACAGATTCACAAACATGAAGTGAGCTGGGGAGAGCCGGCCCAGTAACGTGCACTGGAACCGACAAAGAGCATGGGGAGTGAGTTGCTTAAATACCCTTCGGGCTCCGCCAATAAATTCAGGCCATCATACAAGCCTTCATATATATATTTTTTTTCTACTAGTAATGGCGGTGATCTGCAATTTATAGCAGGACTGTGACATTGTGGCGGACAGATCAGACACTTGACACTTTTCAGACCAGTGACATTTATACAGCAATCAGTGCTATAAAAATGCACTGATTACTGTAAAAATGACACTGACATGGAAGGGGTTAACAGAAGTGGTGATCAAGGGGTTAAATTTGTTCCCTGGGAGGTGTTTCTAACTGTATGGGGGCTGGGCTGACTGGAGGCGGAGAGAAATCGCTGTTCCTAAATCACTAGGAACAGAGACTCACTCTGTCTTCTCCTCGGACAGAACAGGCATATGCTTTTACACTGGCAAATACGCCTTCTGCCTCTCTCCGGAGCGACCGCTGGTTGGCTCCCCCGCTAGCAAATGTGCGCCTCCAGCTGCGCCCACGTGCCTACAGATCACCGCCTACATGCCCAACGTACACCTACGGTGGAGCGGAGCGACGATCCAGCGCCTCCGCCGGCTAGGAGACCTGATAGAAGCCGGGATCAGCTCCGATCGGGTCTCCTTCGGCAAATTCTGGAAGCGACGTCACAACGTCACTTCCGGTTTACTCGGCGGCTAACGGCGCCAATTTAAAAAAAATGACAGTATTCAGAATCGCCGTTTTTGGCAATCTGAATACTGTGAATTGCAAAGGAGGGATGGGGGGTCTTTTAGACCCCCCAACCCTCCAAAAAGTGTACCTGACACCAACTATTACTATCACAAGGGATGTTTACATTCCTTGTGATAGCAATAAAAGTGATCAGAATTTTTTTTTTCAAAGGAATAGTGTTAAAAATAAATAAATAAAATTTAAACTTTTTTTTTATTTTTTTAAGCGCCACCGTCCCCGCAAGCTCACGCAACAAAAAAAAACGCATACTTAAGTCGCGCCCGAACATGAAAACGGTGTTCAAACCACACATGTGAGGTATCGCCGTGATCGCCAGAGTGCGAGCAATAATTCTAGCAAAAGATCTCCTCTGCAACTCTAACCTGGTAACCGATAAAAAATTTGAAAGCATCGCCTATGGAAATTTTTAAGTACCGGACTTTGTCGCCATTCCGCGAGTGCGCGCAATTTTCAACCGCGTCATGTATGGTATCTATTTACTCGACGTAACATCCTCTTTCACACTATACAAAAAAATGGGCTAACTTTACTGTTCTCTTATTTTTTAACTCAAAAAGTGAAATTTTTCCCAACAAAAAAATGCGCTTGAAAGACCACTGCGCAAATACCGTGTGACAAAAAGTATTGCAACGATCGCCATTTTATTCTCTAGGGTGTTTGAAAAAATATATATAATGTTTGGGGGTTCTAAGTAATTTTCTAGCAAAAAAAAAACAGTTTTTAGCTTGTAACCAACAAATGTAAAAAAAAGGGGCCCAGTTGGTAAGTGGTTAATATATTCCTAGTCTCTTCCATTTGTCTCCTTTTATATCCCTTCTTTATGAAAACGCTCTATTAGTACTTCACTGTGTCAATCTTGTATGAGGTCACAGTTCCCTCTAATCTGCACGATTTGCTGCATGGGGATATTTGTTATCCACCGTAGATAACAGTTGGAATATAAACGATTCCTATCTGTGTCCTTAGAATAGTTTTTTGTATGCAATCTGCCTTCATTCTTAAATCACCAGGTCCAGAAAATTTACCCTTTCACCACTTGTTCTCCTGATAAAAGAAATTCCATAGGGATTAGTAGTCAAATGGCTAATACAATTCTCCAACAAGCTTTCTGATCCTTAGCACCCCACCATAATATTGTCAATTAATCTTTTATAAAGTTTCAGTTGTGGCCATACCTTCCTCCTACCAACGTAGATTGGCCACACTGGGCGCATACTTTCTTCCCATAGCTACTCCCTTTGTTTGGACATGGTGTTTTATAGCAAGAGGAATTATGGCTGATTGCCAAGTGTAATCTTACAATGCACTCTTATTTGTTTTTGTTTCAGTCCTGATTTTTGTTTCTAATGCCAATTTACAGCTTTAAGTCCAACTTCCTGTTGGATATTAGTATATAATGAATTGAAGTCTGTGGTGGCTCATCTACAGTTTTCATCTAGTGTTACATTTTTAGTATGGAAATTAGATTCTAAAGCAGACAATAGATTGTGCAATTTTCTTTCCTGCATAACAATATAGAGAAAAGGTGCTGTGCTACCATTAATAGTGATAATATAAATCAAAACCATTCAATAGTGAACAAACCATATAGTTGAAATGCATAAATGTGCAAAATGACAGTGAAATACATAAATATATTTAACAGACTACCACAAAATATATCATAATGGTCATATACAGTTGTGCTCATAAGTTTACATACCCTGGCAGAATTTATGATTTCTTGGCCATTTTTCAGAGAATATGAATGAGAACACAAACATTTCACTCATGGTTAGTGTTTGGCTGAAGCAATTTATTATCAATCATCTGCGTTTACCCTTTTTAAATCAGAATGACAACAGAAACTACCCAAATGACCCTGATCAAAAGTTTACATACCTCAGTTCTTAATACCGTGTATTGTCCCCTTTAACATCAATGACAGCATGAAGTCTTTTGTGGTATGTGTGGATGAGGCTCTTTATCTTCTCAGATGGTAAAGCTGCCCATTCCTCTTAGCAAAAAGCCTCCAGTTCCTGGAAATTCTTGGGCTGTCTTGCATGAACTGCACGTTTGAGATCTCCCCAGAGTGGCTCAATGATATTGAAGTCAGGAGACTGAGATGGCCACTCCAGAACATTCACTTTATTCTGCTGTAGCCAATGACAGGTTGACTTGGCCTTGTGTTTTAGATCATTGTCATGTTGGAATGTCCAAGTGCGTCCCATGCGCAGCTTCCTGGCTGATGAATGCAAAATGTTCCTCCAGTATTTTTTGATAACATACATTCATCTTGCCATCAATTTTGACCAAATTGCCTGTGCCTTTGTAGCTCACATCCCCAAAACATCAGCAATCCACCTCCGTGTTTCACAGGCCTTGTTGACTCCTCTCCAATTGTAGCGTTTATGGTTGTGGCCAAAAAGCTAAATTTTGGTCTTATCACTCCAAATGACTTTGTGCCAGAAGGTTTTAGGCTTGTCTCTGTCCTGTTTGGCGCATTGTAAGTGGGATACTTTGTGGCATTTGCGTAGTAATGGCTTTCTTCTGGTGACTCGACCATGCAGCCCATCTTTCTTCAAGTGCCTCCTTATTGTGCATCTTGAAACAGCCACACCACATGTTTTCAGAGAGTCCTGTATGTCACCTGAAGTTATTTGTGGGTTTTTCTTTGCATCCCTAACAATTTTCCTGGCAGTTGTGGCTGATATATTAGTCTACCTGACCGTGGTTTGGTTTCAATAGAACCCCTCATTTTCCACTTTAGAGTTTGAACACTGCCGATTGGCATTCTCAATTCCCTGGATATCTTTTTATATCCCTTTTCTGTTTTATACAGTTCAACTACCTTTTCCCACAGATCCTTTGACAATTCTTTTGCTTTCCCCGTGACTCAGAATCCATAAACCTCAGTGCAGCATTGGATGAAAGATGCAAGGGTCTGTCAGGAGTCCAGAAACTCATTGACCCTTTATACACACACACACACACACTAATTACAAGCAAACAGATCGCAGGTGAGGATGGTTACCTTTAATAGCCATTCAAACCCCTTTGTGTCAACTTTTGATCAGGGTCATTTGGGTAGTTTCTGATGCCATTAGGATTTAAAAAGAGTAAACAAGGTTGATTGATAATAAATGGATTAAGCCAAACACTAACCAGGAGTGAAAGAAATGTTTTTGTGTTATTCATATTCTCTAAAAAATGGCCAAGAAATAAAATTCTGCCAGAGTATGTAAACTTATGAGCACAACTGTATATATACACACACACACACACGACTAATTTCTTGAGGCCCGAAAACACAAATATCCCCAAATGACTCCTTTTTGGAAAGTAGACAGTGCGGAATTTAACCACTTCCGGACCGCCCACCGTGTTTATATGTCGCTACTTTGACATTATATACCGTTATGGCGGCAGCTAGTTGCCATAACCCCAGTATATGTTTACACGGTGGGCGATCCTCTTTCACATTACATCGATCTAAGTGGCAGATTCGCCACAGGATCACTTTTATGGGCAGCGGGAGAAGTGCCCCCTCCCGCCGCTTCCCGGAGAGATCAGCAGCGTCAGAAATCACCCGATCTGGTGTAGAAATGGGGAGGAAGTCGAGTGAGGGCAAAATGGCCCCCACTTGACTATGCCCTTGGAGAACTGGAGCAACATTATACATCACTTCCGCCCTCCGGCCTTAAAGGGCCCAATTTTTTTTTTAGGTGTAAAAATAAAACACTTATTATTGCCTTTAAGTGTAAATGTGAGATCTAAAGTCTTTTTGACCCCAGAACTCACATTAAAGAAGCCCTGCTTATTTCTATTACAAGGGATGTTGACATTTAAATATATAATGTTTGGGGTGTTCCAAGTAATTTTCTAGCAAAAAATACTGATTTGAAAGTGTCAGAAATAGGCTTGGTCCTTAAGTGGTTAATAATAGGAATGCCGCGTTTTTGAAGTTTTTTTTTTTAAATTTCTTTATTTTACAAAGAATCTTGACAAAAAAATAACAAAAATAACGTTTTTAACATACTGTCACCAGTGCAGTACAGCATCATAAAAAAAAAAAAAAACTGGTGTGTCGGTGATCAGGGACACTGACTGGTGGCAAAATACCAAATATTTTTTTTTTTTTTAAATACACTGATCAGAGCAACAGTGTTACTAAAGTAACACTGTACTACTGTGGGGAAGTGTGATGAACTAGAAGAGCAGAGCGAGCACACCAAGGCAGATCAAATGAAACCTGAAATGCGGATGTTTATTGGGGAACGTGAGGGCACAGTAGGGGGATCAAGACAGTACAACAAAATAGTCCACGTAGAATGTAGGAACAAGAAGGGGGAGGGGAGACCCTGAGGGGTTCTATGGGGGAGAAGATGGGGCAAACAGGGGTCTAGTCCTGGCTTACAAAAATACTTTAATTCCAAAAATTATAAACAATAGTGAACAGGCTACATGATTGAAATATTAAAAAGGACAACATTGCCACTGCGCGCACACACACACACCCCAGGGTTCAGCCACACACAGCACATATGGAAGGAACAACTGCTAATTAAATTTGTTATAAAATTTTGCAAAGGAGTAAATCTTTCTTCACTAATGTGCGGGGATGAGGCTGCGCTGATCGGGACATCGAGTGAACCACACAGGGGACAATTCCAGCAAGGGGCTCCGCTCATCCCCTGACCCACCTTTCCTACTACTCATCTGCTCTAACGTGCCCTTCACAGTCCCGCCCCTCTCCTCCTTTAACCTGGCTTCACAGCGCTGCCCATCCCCGCCCCCGGCATTAGAAAACAAACGTTCCTGCCGGCCGTCGGGCAATGGTGCACCTGGCCGCTCCCCCCATGCTAACCACTGGGACCAACAGCCCAGGCGCCAGGCTGCATTTTCAAGTCGCAATGGTGACCTGACACCTGGGGTTTGTCGAACCCTGGGTTAAAGCACAGGCAGACCTAGTAACAGCATAAACTAACGACGGGACATGGGAAGTACATGGTATCGAACGACGGGCCTAGAGACAGGGCACGACCTGACTTGGGGAACAGACGGGTCTAGGGACGGGACACGAAATTGGGTCCCAAGCTGTTTGGGGTCCACAGTCCAGTGGTAACGCTGAACTTTTACGTCGGACCGCGGACCCGACAACCAGGGTCACCAATCGTACCCCCCTCGCCGGTCCACGTGGTAACGGGCTGCCGGCCGTCCTTGCAAACAAAAGATTACGGCCCCCGCCCCTACCCG
>BLSH010101120.1:531344-542702 GCA_018402905.1 Glandirana rugosa | reverse complement strand
CATCATCAACCAAATGCTTTTATGCCAGAACATCAAAAGGATTGGAGCAAAACCAATATCATTTTTTTTTTCATCTTGTGGCAAATGTTTGTGTGCCAATCAGGCACAATAGCTGGAGATGTAATACTGGAAAAAATTATAATACTGCAGATGAGACTAGAGAACAGTATGGTTGGACAATATAGTTTTGAAAGGACTTGTATGTGGGGTGAATTACAATGTTTACAGCCACCCTGCAGCAAACATGGCTAGAACAATGCACAAGGTCATTCATCTAACCAGCGGGACTCCGGAGGACAATTCAACTGCCCATTCACACCTGGCCAGCATGATGCCTGAAGGGTGATGAATTGGATGGACGTCTGTGTGATCATCTGATGAAAGGAATTTAAAGTTGAGCCTGGGAGAGGAACAAACTTGTTATTACTTTTGGTTCAAAAGGGCGCTGTATGTCCAGGAAAGGGGCGGCATTTGTAAAGAGGTCATCTTCCGTGAAGTGCAATCAGGCCAAAGATTGGAGTGAGGTCAATATCAATTTTTTTATGTATATTATGGCAAATATTGGTGTGCCATTCAGGCACAAGACCAGGAGTTGTTATATTTGATGAAAATTGATATCCTTGCTGTTTGGACATGAACTGAAATATGGCTTCTCTGTAGAAGCAAACTGCAATATGACATTTACACATCTGGCTAACATCAAAGAGGGCTATATGAGTGTCTTAATTCATTAACACTTGACTAGGAAGACCCCTGCCCCCACACTTGGACAATTTGGGTTATTGAAGGGGGGGGGGGGATGGAATGGACATCCTGAATACCAGGACCCCTGCTGGAGGGCGTGCTTCAACTCTGAATTTCTCATACCAAGGGCCCTTTTTGTCCAGAGAGTGAGGATGTGTGGATGAGAGTAGACAGATCCCTACCCCCTTTTTTTTCTGTAACCTTCCCTATCCATCTCCCTATATTCCATGTACCTGTAAGGATAATATATTTATTTCAATATTGTAAATAAACCCTTATTTTTAAGAAGTAGTTGTCCTTCACTGGAAGCCAGACACCCAAAACAGAGCACATTTTACATGCTCATATCACTAGGAGTAGACTAGGCAAAATAAAACAAAAGCATAGGTTGGCCCCTCCCAGGGGGCTGTCCTCACCTTAGCATATAACCCCCTGCTAGACAATAGCATATCACTTCATAACAAGCCGTACAAACTCAACAGAGGGGTGGGTGCTACGTCTGTCAGTGAACTCAGAGAAAAGGATTTTACAGTAAGTTATAATAAAATCCCTTTTACTCTTATGTTCACTGACAGACGCAGCCCTCCATTAGACAAGTGGGGATGTCCCAAAGCTGTCAAACAAGAGGGGCAGGCAGACTAACAACTGTACCCAACAGAAAAGCCCTCTCAGGCGGCGCCAGTCGCGCCTATACTGCCGCTTGCAAAACTTTGCGGCCAAAAGCAGCATCTGCAGATGCTGAAACATCAACTTTGTAAAACTTAGTAAACGTGTGCACTGAAGCCCAAGTAGCTGCTTTGCACACCTGAGACACCGAAGCCTGGTGTCTATAAGCCCAGGAAGTACTAACTGCCCTGGTGGAATGAGCCGTGACTGGCAAAGGGGGAACCTTGCCCCGAATCTCATATGCATGAGTCACGGTCTTCCTAATTCAACGAGAAATGGTAGCGGACGAGGCCACCATGCCTTTGCGCGAACCTTCCGTCAGCACAAATAAAGAATCAGACTTCTGAAAGGAAGCTGTATAAACGAAATACACCCGCAAAGCCCTCACCACATCCAAAGAATGTAGTTCAAATTCTTTGGGATGCAACGGGTGCGGGCACAATGAGGGAAGAACAATATCCTCATTCAAATGAAAAGAAGAAACCACCTTCGGAAGGAAAGAAGGGGAAGGTCGCAAAACCGCCTTGTCCTTATGAAGGACCAAGTAAGGAGACTTGCAGGATAAGGCTGCCAACTCGGACACCCGCCTAGCGGATGTAACAGCCACCAGAAAAGCCACCTTCTGCGACAACATTTGCAAGGGAATGTCCCTGATCTTCTCATATGGTGGCTTCTGAAGCACAGAAAGCACCAGATTCAAATCCCACGGCGCCAGAGTCGACCGTATCCGAGGAGCCACATGACATACGCCCTGTACAAATGTACGGATCAACGAATGTGACGCCAAGGGCCGTTGAAAAAGAACCACCAGGGCCGAAATCTGACCCTTAAGCGTACTTAACACCAGGTTCTTGTCCAGTCCCTGCTGTAAAAAAGTCAGTACTCTGGACACTGCATAAGAGCGGCGGTTCCAACCCCCTGCCTCGCACCAGGCAATATAGGCCTTCCAGGTCCTATGATAAATCTTACGTGAAGTACCCTTACGTGCTTCAATCATCGTAGGGATCACGGAGTCCGAGACACCCCTATCCCTCAGCACCTGGGACTAAATAGCCAAGCCATCAAAGCCAGTGAGGGTAAAGCAGGGTGCAAGATGGGTCCCTGAGACAGGAGGTCTCTGTGAAGCGGAGGACGCCACGGAACATCTGCCACCATCCGCACCACGTCGGCGTACCAAGGACGCTGAGGCCAATCCGGAGCTACCAGGATTGTCAGGATTACCTCTGCTTCTACCCTGTGCAGAACCCGTGGTAAAAGCTTCAGAGGAGGAAAGTCGTACAGTAGCCGATACCGACCCCAGGGAGCTACCAGTGCGTCCGAGGCAACCGCCAACGGATCTCTTGTTCTGCACACAAAGGTCTGTACCTTGTGATTGAACCTGGAGGCCATGGGGTCCACCTCTGGCGTGCTTTGTCACGTGAAAATGGAGCCCCTGATCACCTTCGCCGTCTGAGGGTATCAGTTCACCCTCTGATAGATCCACGGGGGTTCCTGTGACCACCGAGGCGCTTTCTGGCTCCGAATCCTCCCCCAAAGAATGACGGGAGGGGCGTTTTTTGGGGCCCCCCGGAGTTGGGTCCCCCGCCCGAGGAAAGAATTCCCCAAATACCGCCCTCAGCTGTTTCAAGGACACCAGGGTACCCAGCGTGGATTGTTGCTTCGCAGGTACCACTGCCATAGTACTGCCGGCCTCTGACATGCCAGACTTCCCGCACCCCCACTGTGTGATCACCACCTCTACTCCACCAATCAGCCAGGGAGACCCGGGAGGATTGCACCCACCGCTACCTGCACCCAGGGAGAGCCAGCTATGCTTGCGGTTTTAAAGCCTCAGCACTGTGACCGGAATGAGCAATGACAAAAAACCACTGCACTTCAAGAGCCTGCACCACCGCATCTGTCAGCCACGTTGTCCAAGCGAAAGCAGAAGTGCTTCTGCCGCTTGTATCACTGGGTAACGACCACTGGGGGCCGCCAGAGGACAGGCTGAAAACCGCATGGGGCACAAAATAATGGCCGCTGCCATCAACACAAGCCGCGCTTACGGCAAAATGGCGTGGTCGGCGGACAAACGAGCAGTGATCCACACCGAATGGCGGCGAACCGCTGAATGCAGTGCTCCGAACGGTCAGTGCAGGGTGCGGTACTGCAGGGGGGGGGAGTGGGGGGGGGGGGGAACGGGAGATGACCACCCCAGATGTGTCCCCACTAACAGGCCCCCACCGGCCGGCTACCTTAAAAGCTGCCCAGGTGCCCATTCTCCGTGCCCCTAGGATGGAAGAGGGGTCAACTCACCAATCCAACGGGCGCATCGGGTAGCCACCCGGAGCAGACTTACCTCCCCACGGAGACTAATGCTGCTGGCCAGGCCACTGGATCGGAACAGAACCAGTCACTGGCCTCTAGTGGGATTAGCCAGTGGCCGCCCGCACGGAACAGGCGCTATGCGGTGTGCTCCCGCTAAGGGTAGCTTGCACAGACGTTGGCCGGACTGGGGAAAGCTTTTGGATTCTAGATATCCTCTATACCACCAGCCGGCTTCTTGATAGCAGTCTTCATCAGAAAAAACCTCAGAGGACCGCAGATCCCATAGGGAACCAGGTCTACTCCTTGCACTAGGCAATAAAAATGATATGCTATTGTCTAGCAGGGGGTTATATGCTAAGGTGAGGACGGTCCCCTGGGAGGGGCCAACCTATGCTTTTGTTTTATTTTGCCTAGTCTACTCCTAGTGATATGAGCATAACCCCACGTGTCTAATGAAGGGTTGCGTCTGTCAGTGAACGTAAGAGTAAAAAAGTTTTGCCTATACAGGCGGTCCCTGTGTTACAAACAAGATAGGGTCTGTAGGTTTGTTCGTAACTTGAATTTGAAAGTCGGAACAAGTACATTTTTTTAAGTGTAGCTCCAGCCAAAAAAAATTCTAGTGTTTTTTGTATAGCACAGGGAAGGGGTAACACACTCCCCTGTAAGGTTTGTTTTGCGGTCTGTTCTGTGCTTCTGTTTAGAAGATTTTACCTTACTTTCTGTCCCTATGAAAATTGGATTTTTAAAATTTTGAGTTGTGGAAACAAGGATTGGTGATAAAGCCTCAGTGTAGACACCTTTTTCTCATGATAACTCTTACAGGAGTTAATTTCCCTTTCCTAGGGGTAGATTTCCTCTCCCTTCCTGTTGTCTCCCTCTGTTTGTAAGTAGGAGTAGTTTGTAAGTTGGATGTTTGTAACTAGGGGACCGCCTGTAGTTCTGCTTTCAGTGTTGGTTTTAATTACCACCAGCTTCCGAAATGGAGAACTGGCAATAATTTAAGAATTTTCTGTTGCCATGCCCAAAAGATTAAAGTAGCAGTAGTATAAAAAATTACTTGAATTTCCTGACACTGGCGCAAATGCTTACCTGAATTAGGTACAGGTAGTTCTTAAAGCTAAGTTCCACCCAAAAGTGGAGCTTCCGCTTTAAAGGAAGGTGACCCCCTGGCACAATTGGCATGTCATTTTTTTGGGGGAGGGGGGCCCTGTTTTCACAGGGTCCCCGGTCCACTTCCTCTCCTATAGCCGCGGCTCCAGAAGGAAGTTCACCTTCCCCCTCTCGGCGATCTTCTAGGACAGGTCACAGGTCCCAGAAGATACACCGGCCATTCACATGGCGCAGCGCAACTCACGCATGCGCAGGTGCCCACACTTGTGACACCAGCATTGCCGAGGGGAGGAGTAGAAGAGCAAGCCCTTGGGCAACAGCATCGCTGGAACCTGGGACACGTGTGTGTCCGATTGTTAAAAGTCAGCAGCTACACTTTGTAGCTGCTTTTACCTAGGTGAAACTCTGCTTTAAAGGGAACAATCACCGGAAAAGTGGTGGTCGAGCCATTTTGAACTCCTCTGACCATTTTGTAGCAACGCAAGACTATGCATTCACATATCAGCGTTTTGAATCGCGGGCAGATTTGCCGTGAAACTGCCCATGATTTGACAGCACCGATATGTGAGTAGCAAAAACGCTCAATGCATATTTGAGATGCCATTTGTTAGAGGACACCTCAAAATGTGGTGCGGGTCTGCCGCGATTGTCGTGTGATAAAGCGTGCTGCAATCGCGGCAACACGCATCGCGGGACGCATGTCGCCCAAAAATAGTTCAAGTACTTTGGGGCGACATGCGTCCTGTGATGCGTGTTGCCGCGATTGCAGCACGCTTTATCGCTCGACAATAGTGGCAGACCCGCACTGCGTTTTGAGGAGTCATTCAAATGAATAGAATCTCAAATATGCGTCCCGCGTTTTGCCACTCACATATAGGCGCTGTCAAATTGCAGGCAGATTTGCGGCAAGTCTGCCCGCGATTCAATACGCTGATATGTGAATGCAACCTAAAAATTGCACTCACCAGGGTCTGCTGTGGCTTTAGGGCCTTACTTGGTTCCTCCACAGTATTCAAACATCACACAATTGGTCTGCAGCTGTTAACTTATATAAATTGACAGGTTAATTCACAAGCAGAACCCATGATATTATAGGCGTCCTTAATGCGATGTTCGCTGACTATTTTTGTACCACAGAGGTGTTTGATGGTAGATGCTACAAGACTGGAGGTTAGTGGAGGCCTTTTGACTGTTGTGGCTGCTATTGAATCATAGGCCAACCAAGAATAAATATGCCATATGAGAAAGCACCTTGCATGCAAAACGCGTTAAGGTTGCTTTTCTGGCGGAAAATCAGGGCACTGGCTCTAGTGTAGATGTCCTTTATTTATTTTATTTATGGAAGGATTGGTAATTCCTTGTCTATGGGAATTTGTAATCTCTGCAAACACCCCCGGTTGACTGATTTTGACGGATCAACCATGCTGGGAGTACCATTACGGCTGTCTCAAAGATCTGGGCATGTTGGCCTACTCCAGTGTCTCTCAACTCCAGTCCTCAAGGCGCCCCAGCAGGTCATGTTTTCAGGATTTCCCTCAGATGAAACGGCTGTGGTAATTACTAAGGCAGTGAAACTGATCAAATCACCTGTGCAAAATAATGGAAAGCCTGAAAACCTGTCCTGTTGGGGCACCTTGAGGGCTGAAGTTGAGAAACACTGGCCTACTCCACACACTCTAGATCAGCCTCTCAACCTTTTTATGGCGAGAAAAACCCCCGTGGTGCGCTTGCAGGATGAGAAAAAAGTCCTGCAAGCAGCATATTTGGGGTGGTACACTGAGCGGTGTATACACCGCTCCTCCGCCCCCTCCATTGTAACCAATGGACGGAGCTTCCGCGGCTTAAGACTGCCTTGGATGTGCCGAGCGGTAGCGCTTTTAACCCCATGTTAACCCCTTCTTGGGGTTAAAAGCACCCTGCTCCCACCTGCATAGCGGTAAAGCGCCGCTAAAACTATGGGCGCTTTACCGCTACCGTCCCCTGCCCTGGGGTGAAAGTAGCTTATAAGAGGTGGGCTGAGATTGGAGGGGGTGTGTCCCAGAGCCAGTCTGGGCGGGAGC
This sequence comes from Glandirana rugosa, assembly GCA_018402905.1. Classification (NCBI taxonomy): domain Eukaryota; kingdom Metazoa; phylum Chordata; class Amphibia; order Anura; family Ranidae; genus Glandirana; species Glandirana rugosa. Next base: position 535,815 of record BLSH010101120.1, on the reverse strand, counting down.
TGAACAAATGACTTAATACAGGCATGTTGTGTCAGCACAGTGTCCTGTACCTCTGAGTGGCCAGTCAAACTGAAATCTGGCCATGCAAGCACAGATCAGCTTCTGTGCTTTGTGTGGTCAGTTTATAGCAGGAGCTTTTGTAATTTAGTTGAGGGCTTAGGAAGTTTTTACTACTTTGGGCATAATTCCTCCCACTAATACCAATGATGAGTGACCATTCCTTTTTCCACTGACAACGATAAGGCAGTTTTCCTCCCATTAATACCAATGATGGGGCACGATTCCTCCTACTCTACTCCCACTGGTGCTGGGGCATTTCCTACTCCACTTGTTAGTCTGCCTCCCTAAAAGGACAGTACAATAGCCTTTCATTTGGAAATGGGACTTGCGTTTTCCCTCAGCTGGCGGTCACACTAGGCTGTGTGTACATGAAGACAAAGAAAAAGAAAGGGGGAAAAAGATGGACTTTTAAAATTGCGACTAGAATTCCCATAGAAAAGACATGAATCTTACATTAACCGCTTGCCAACCAGCCGCCACAGTTGTACTGTGGCAGGTTGGCACGGCTGAGCAGATCGCTGTCATTGTACATTGGCCGCTTTTAGAGCTATAGGGGCGCATACCGCTGGAGGCAATGCACGTGGCCGCCAACCGTGATGTCCGTCGGCTACCCGCGATCGCTCCGCAGAGTGACAGAAGGAAAATCTGTCAATGTAAACAGACAGATGTCCGTTCTGTAAGGGGAGTAGAGAGATCTGCTGTTCCAAGTAATCCGGAACAGCAAACTAACTGTACTCCATCAGCCCAGCCCCCACAGCTAGAAACATCTTACTAAGGAACATTTAACCCCTTGATCGCCCCCTAGTGTTAACTCCTTACCTGCCAATGACATTTATACAGTAATCAGTGGCTATTTTTACTGTATAAAAGTCATTGGTCCCAAAAAGTGTCAAAAGTGTCTGATCTGTCCGCAGTCCCACCAAAAGTAAAAAAAAACATTACTAGTAAAAAAAGCAAATAAAAATGCCATAAATCTATTCCCTATTTTGTAGATGCAATAACATTTGTGCAAACCAAATATATGCTTATTGTGATTTTTTTTTTACCAAAAATATGTAGAAGAATACATATTAGCCTAAACTGAGGAAGAAATTAGTTTTTTTACTTTTTTTTTGCATATGGATTTTAGAAAAAAGTAAAAAGTTCTCTTCAAAATTGCTCTTTTTTGTTTATAGCACAAAAAATAACTGCAGAGGTGATCAAATACCACCAAAAGAAAGCTCTATTTGTGGGGGGGGGGGGGGGGAACAAAAAATACACAGAGTTACTTACTGGTAACATCATTTTCGGGAGTCATTCAGGACAGGCACCGTTGAGAGACCTTGGCCCCTCCCTTCCTAGGAAACACCGCCCCTTCACACTGGATTTAAACCTCACCATCCCGCCGGCCCTTCAGTTCTCCAAGAGTACTTTCGGCCAGCTGAGGAGACACGAACATCATGTTATGACATTCCTTACCCATCTGCTGTCCACAATGCCTTTTTGGGTGGGTTCCAATGCTGTCCTGAAAGACAGACTCCCGGAAAGGATGGGGGGGGGGGGGGGTGTCAACTGCCTGCAAAACCTTGCACCTAAAGGCCTGGTCCTTAGCTGACAACAGATCCAGACTGTAATGCTTCATGAACTGCCTGCAAGACCTTGCACCCAAAGGCCTGGTCCTTAGCTGACAGCAGATCCAGTCTCTAATGCGTCACGAATGTGGTAAAGCTGGGCCGCGTTGCGGCTCTGCAAATCTGCTCTGGGGAAGCGCCAGCCCACTCCGCTTGAGATGCTGCCATGGCTCTGGTGGAATAAGCTATAATTCCACCCGAAGGCTCCAATCCCCCCAGCACATATGCCTGGGTGATAGCTAGTCTCACCCACCTAGCTATAGTCCTTCTAGAGGCCCTAGAACCCTTCCTGGCCCCTGAAAATACAACAAAAAGGGACTTCTTTCTAGAGCTATGATTCTTCTTCTCTTGAAGGGCGGCTCTTGTCTGAGGACTTGCCCTGAAAAGAGAAAGCCAGAGGAAACAGGCATCAACCTCTGCACCTCTTCTGTCCCTGCCCCTTCACCAGTGTGACACATACATCAAAACAAACAGGGGAACACCGGGGGGGGTGCCTAACCCAGGACCGACCACCACCAGGGTCCCAACCTCAACCCCCCTCCCATGGGAGGGGAGGCAGTACCACCCCTGTGGAGCCTACAGGGAATCCCCTATAGCAAGTGAAACGCCACCCCCGGGTTTCCTCTTACCTTGGAGTGGCTGGTGCTGTCTGCGAGGCCTCTACCTCCGATATTGCCGCCCAGATGCGCTCTCTCGGTCGTTGCGCTGCCTCCGCTGTCCCCACAGCATGCAGCATTCCTTCAGACCGCACCAGCCAAACGCTGAGGGTCCTTTTCCATCCTCGCGACCAGAACCGGAAGTCGCAGGATGAACGGAAGTGCCTGCCCCTTCCGCCGGAACTGATGTCACTCGTCATCCGGCCCGGTCTAAGCTCCACGCTGGCCTGGATTTTCTCCAAGGAGGATTCCTAGCACCTCCGCCATGCCCTCACTGGGCAAAGGAAAAGAGAGCCCACCCCCCAGCTGCACCCCCCTCGCCAGGGATCGCTGGGGGTGCATTACGGTGCTGCCGATTAGGTGAGGAGCTGCCCAGTCACCAGAACAGCAGCCACCTTAGAAAAAACACCCGAAGTATGAGAGGCCTTGCCCCCCTCCTAGGAATACTGGCCCCAGCCTCAGCGGCCGTCTGGCCCTTGGTTCCTAGCGGTGTCTCCCCACCGGAGGAAACCCCAAAACTGAAGGGCCGGTGGGATGGTGAGGTTTAAATCCTGTGTGAAGGGGCGGTGTTTCCTAGGAAGGGAGTAGCCAAGGTATCTCAAAAAGGTGCCTGTCCTGAAAGACGATTACGGAAAAAAGGGACGTCGATTTTGTTTGGGTACAATGTCGCACGACCGCTCAATTGTCAGTCAAATCGACACAGTGCCGTATCGCAAAAAATGCTCTGGTCAGGAAGGGGGTAAATCCTTGCGGGGCTGAAGTGGTTAAATTAGATATACATTTAAAAAGTTCATAAAAAAAGAGAAGGAAATACACGGATATAGATCATTGATACACTGTCCCGTATGAAGGTACACGAAAGGCTGAACATATAAATACGTGTAGAAGGCCCACAAAAGTGATGTCCTAAAAGTCCAAGAGAATCCTTAGAGATTGGAGGCCAAATTACTAGAATCAATGTCAGCACCAAAGGATCGCTACGCGTTTCACCGATCGCTTCATCGGGTGATCCTATTGGTACATCGTTATGAGGGACATCTAGGGAGCCCAATGTATCCAGTCCGCAGAAAGGTGCATCATGTATGGGAAAGAAGAGGAAGGGAAAGGAAAGGAAAAAAAAGGGGGGGTAAAGGGAGAAGGGGAAAAGGGGGAAAGGGGGAAAGAGGAAAGGTTGGTAAAATAAAGGGGAGCAGGAAACCGGCTCCAAGTGCAAAACAGTCTAATTTGAGGGATCTCGTGCGAAAGTAAGATGGCTTGCAAATGCAATGTTATCGTGATTATACATCTGATCAGCATAAATATCAATGGGCTACAGTGGTCTGGAACGATCATGGCCCGATCTAATCCTTGATGAAAACAAATGACCCAAAGGTTTGCCAGTCCTGCTCTATAAACCTGTGTCCCAAGCATACATGGGATACCTATGTGTACATGAAGCCTTAGGCTCCATTCACACCTGAGCGTATCGATTTACTGGCTTTTTTAGGGCATTTTTTTAAAGCATATTTGTAGGGTTTTTTTACACTTATTCCAAATACACGATGAACCAAAATTGCAATTACAAACAGAGGGGACGACCATGTAGAATAGCCTTAAACATCCCCAATTACTCCTCCCTGCTGAAACACTTGAGGTTGAATTCTACATTCAACCCCAACGTCATCATCACCCCAGTTTGGAAAATCCAAAAAGACTCCCTCAGCCAAGATGAGGCAACTGATAAAAATATGGCACAATGGGAGCAGGAGATGGTTTTCCAGGATAACTCAGAGCAGCTCCTGTGTTACAGAAGATATATTGAGTATTTGTTCATGGTATTGGGGGGGGGGGGGGGGCCAAGTTAGCCTGCAAACTTTTATGGTGAAGTTAAAATTCGAATGATAAAACAGTCCTTATATGGAACATTAATACTGTTCGTATGGTTTTTTTTGGACCTAGAAAGAAGGGAATTTCTTTAAAACTTGAAGTTACTTTAAACCAACGTTCTTGGTTGTGCAACATTCCAAAGGAACAATATGTTCACTTGAGAAGTGATTATGTCTCAGACTCTTAGAGAGAGATTTGCAACAAAGCGTTGACTTTACATGAAAAGATTCAGAAAGTATGAGGGCGACCTGGCGCCTGGGGTTTGTCAAGGCCTGTATA
>BLSH010101120.1:489773-499872 GCA_018402905.1 Glandirana rugosa | reverse complement strand
AAGAACAGAAAGCACCAAATTCAGATCCCATGGTGCCATTGGACATCTCACCCGAGGCGCCACATGTCGCACACCTTGTACAAAAGGTACGAATCAGAGAGTGCGAAGCCAGAGGTCTCTGAAAAAGTATAGCTAAGGCCGAGATCTGGCCCTTAAGAGTACTCAAAGCCAACTGTTTATTCAGACCCTGCTGAAGAAAAGTCAGTACCCTGGAGACTACAAACGAGCGAGGGTTGTAGCCCTCCGCCTCGCACCAGGCAATATAAGCCTTCCAGGTACGGTGATAAATCTTGCGAGAGGTGCACTTGCGAGCCTTTAATAAAGTGGGGATCACGGAGTCGGCCACTCCTCTATCCCTTAGCACCTGGGACTCAATAGCCAAGCCGTCAAAGCCAGCGAGGGTAAAGCAGGGTGCAAGATGGGTCCTTGAGACAGGAGGTCGTTTCGCATCGGAAGCCGCCAGGGGGCGTCTGCCACCATTTGCACTACGTCGGCGTACCAAGTGCGCCGAGGCCAATCCGGAGCCACCAGAATGGTCGGAATTCCTTCTATTGCCATTCTGCGCACCAACCTTGGAAGCAGACGTATGGGAGGAAAAGCGTACAGGAGGCGATAACAGCTCCAGGGGGCCACCAGAGCATCCATGGCCACTGCCAACGGATCCTTCGTCCTGGACACAAAGTTGCTCACTTTGTGATTGAACCTGGACGCCATGAGATCCACATCTGGTGTTCCCCACCTGTGGCAAATCTGACTGAACACCTCCGGGTGAAAGGACCACTCTCCCTGGTCCAGCGTCTGGCGACTGAGAAAGTCCGCCTGCCAGTTCTCCACACTCTGAGAGAGCCTGCACCGCCCTGAGAAGGGCCTGTTTGCGCTCCGACAGAAAAAATAAAATAAAAAAAGAAAAAATGGTCACAATAGGACCGCAGTTCCCATAGGGAAGCCAGGTCAACTCCTTGCAAACTAGGCATTGAAACTGGAGAGCTCCTCTGTGAGGGGGGGTTTTAATGTAGGAAAAGAGGACGGCCCCCAGGGGAGGGGCCAGCTGATTTCTTTTCCCTGCCTAGTTAACTCCTGGTAAGACGAACATAAAACCCCACAAAGTCATGAAGAGCTGCGTCTGTCAGTGAACGTAGGAGAAAACAGCTTTTTGAAATATTTTATTAAATCAGCTCCGGCGTCTTCTCCCTCTACGTCATCTTCTTTCTTCAGCTCTTTTGTGGGGTCTTCTGTCTTCTAAGGGATCTTCTGCGGAGTTTGTCTTCTAAAGGGATCTTCTGTCTTCTGCTCGTTTGCCCCCACCTGCAGACCCCGACAACCAACGGCCAGGGTTGTCGGGAAGAGGCTCTTGTCCTCATCAACATGGTAGTGCTAACCACTACACCACTGTGCCGCCCTGCCTTTAACCACTTCAATGCACGGTTATATATACACACTACACTGACTGCACCATATAGTCTGAACTATATACTACAGGGACTGCACTCTATAAAATTGTAATGGCATGCTCCAGTCAAACAGATGCAGAAATATCGGGCCTTGGGTGTTGGTGGCAGAACACTAACCCGTCACAGTTACTCTAGTTGGAAGCAGGAAGAGGCCCTGCAGTTGTAATTTATTTTAAATATTATGACATGCCCCTGTGAAACAGGTGCAGAAAAATTGGGCCTTGGGTGTTGGTGATGCCCTAAACACAAAATATTGTTGGAAGCTAGCATCATCAGGATTCAGGACAGGAGGAATAGGATAGGCAGCATAGACAGTCTTCAATGGATCCCAGATTCCTAGCAAATTTAATGAGTTGCATCAGAGGCTTGATAGGTGCTGATCCAGGACTGATTCATTTTTATAAATGTGAGTCTATCAATGGAGTCTGTGGACAGGCGCACTCTTTGATCCGTTACGAACCCTCCAGCAGCACTGAATGTCCGTTCAGAAAGCATGCTGAATACAGGACAGACTAGTAGCTTGATTGAATATTGAGCAAGTTCCGGCCAGTGGTCCATCCTGAAGACCCAGCAACTCAGTGGATGCTTACTTGGAAAGGTCTCCAAGTCTACTCTTGCCCCTAGATATTCCTGCACCATATAATGCAGACGCTGACGATGGTTGCTTGAACCTATCAGCCCTGGGCGCTGAGGACTGAAGAACTGTTTAAAGGCATTGGTCAGCCGGCCACCTTCTCCACCGCTTCTTCCTCTGAAGAAAGCCTCAGAAAGGCTTCGTCCAGCAGCAGGAAATGGTATCTTCCCAAGGTCTGAAAAGGCGTTGCACAAACTTTTCTTCAAGCTATACTCAAGAGGTTTCATCCTCTGCTCCCTCTGCGAAGGCAGAATGAGCTCTGCAACTTTACCCTTGTAACGAGGATCAAAAAGGGTTGCCACCCAGTTATGATCCCTCTCCTTGATACCACAAACCCAGGGGTCTTTTTGCAGGCTTTGCAGAATCAGGGAGGCCATGCAGCGCAAGTTTGAGAAAGCATGAGAGTCCTCTGGGTCACTGGAGGATGACATTGTCAGGAACTACCTCCTCCCAGCCACTTACAACTCCTTGGGTTTCTGGGGACTGATAACCATCCCTTGAAGACTGCTGTGTGTTATCCTCTACATCCATGATGACACAATTCGCCTCCTCCTCTTCCTGTGTGTTTGGTGGCCCTGCAGGAATGCTATCTGCATAAAGGAGGCCTTGAGAGGAAAATAAGTCCTCCCTCTTCCTCCCTCTGTTCTGCTTTAAGTGCCCTGTCCATGATTCCATTAAGCATGTGCTCCAGCAGGAAGACTAAAGGAACCATGTCACTGATGCATACATTGTCGCTGCTCACCATCCTTGTGGCCTCCTCAAATGGTGACAGGACAGTGCATGCATCCTGGATCAGTAGCCACTGGCATGGCAACAAAGAAAACCAAGATCCCCTGAGCCTCAAATACCACCCATACCACCAAGAAAAAAGCCATTTGGGGGAAAAAAAAAAAAACAACGTCAATTTTGTTTGGGTGCGTCACACGACCGCGCTATTGTCAGTTAAAGCGACGCAGTGCCATATCGCAATGAATGGCAAATCCTTCCGGGGCTTAAGTGGTTCAAGCCTTTTTATTTCGTTTTTTTTTTGTTTTGTTTTGTTTTTTTTTTTTTTTAGTTTTGGGTGAAGTGGAGAAGAATTTTGTCCCTGTTGCAGACATTCACTCTCCCCATTATGCAGAGCTCGACAATTCCCGGTCGCCAGGGCGACCAGAAATCACGTCCTGGCGAGCGGCACTTGATCCTTCTCTCCCCTCACTATCCGCATCTCCGACTCAGTGAAGAGCCTTTATCGGCCTGAGGCTAGCTGACAGCTGTGAAATCCGGACAGTCTGCCAAGTTCGCTGGTAACTATAAACACAAAAGATACAAAAGTATCTTTTCGTAGTTTTATCAAAAGGCATGAACTTAGGTCTTGATTAGGGAAGTTTAAAGCAGTTGTCTCCCCTCCGGAAAAAAAAAAAAAAACACCTGCAAGGCAAAAGGTATAATGAGCTAGTATGCACAGCATACTAGCTCATTATGATGTACTTACCTCAAAACGAAGCTCCCGCAGGTCTGCCCGGTCCCCGAGGGAACTGCCATCTTCCCTCCGTGGATCCTTCTGGGTACACAGCTCCGATGCTGTGAGTGGCCGGAGCCATGAGGCGTCACTCCCGCCCACGTGCGGGAGCCCATCTTTTGCGACGGACTTTCCTGCATAGCGATGGGACATCACTGCGCATGTGCCTGCTGACGTCAGCGGCGTTTGCAGTGAGAATATCTCCTAAACCATACAGGTTTAGGAGATATTCTTTTTACCTACAGGCTTATTATAGGCTTACCTGTAGGTAAAAATGTAATTTATGGGGATACAACCACTTTAACTACTTAACCACTTCAATACCGGGCACTTAGAACACTTCCCGCCCAGACCAATTTTCAGCTTTCAGTGCTGTTGGCATTTGAATGACAATTGCGCGGTCGTGCGACGTTGTACCCAAACAAAATTATCATCATTTTGTTCCCACAAATAGAGCTTTCTTTTGGTGATACTTGATCACCCTTGCTCTTTTAATTTTTTGTGCTACGAATAAAAAAAAAATAAAAACGTTTTTTCTTTATTTCTGTCACAAAACTTTGTATAAGTACATTTTCTCCTTCACTGACGGGCACTGATGTGGCTACACTAATGAGGCTAGACTGACGGGCACTTATGGGGCAGTAAAGATTGGCACTGATGAGGTGGCACTGATAAGGTTGCATGGATGATGGGGCACATATATGCAGCACTGATGGTCACCGATAGGCGGCTCTGATAAGCAACACTGATAGGCACTCATGTGCGGCACTGATATGTGGCACTGCGCACTGATAGGCGGCACTGGTGCATATAGCACTGTTAGGTATCACATATGGGCACAGTGCCATCCCTGCATGCACTGTATTGCCCTTACCTGATGGTCTAGTGGGGGCTCCCTGGTGGTCCCTGGGCAGCCTCCTTATGGTATCCCTGGGGGAGGAGCTCCCCGGTGGTCCTGGTCGGCTCCCTGGTGGTCCAGTGTGGCGATCCTGAGGGGGGCTGCACTGATAAACGTTCAGCGCAGCCCCCCCCCCCGTCAGGAGATCAGCCGATCGGCTCTCCACTGCTCAAGTCAGTTTACACTGTGATCAGCCGCGATTGGTCACGGCTGATCACATAGTAAAAGGCTTCCAATGGAAGCCTTTTTCCTTGGTCAGTAATGCGGCGCCACCTCAGAGTGGTATACCTGAGTCCACCCCTTAGTCAGAACTCTGCATGACAGTAACATCCATCTTTAACCGCTACCTAGATCGCTCGCCTGATGCGAATGTGGTTATTGACAGAGTACATCGTACGTTCGGCCCCCAAGCTCCCTCATCTGATAGACCTAGAGACGTACTCTGTTGCCTTCATTCCTTTAACCTGAAGGAGGAGATTCTACAGTGGGCTTGGCAGGTGGGGGTCCTCGAATTTGATGGCGCAGCTATTCATCTCCTCCCAGATGTCTCTAGGAGAACCCTGACGATGCGTCGGGCAATCAAACCGTTCTGGACCCGCTTGGAGGGAATGGCCTCACTTACAAATGGGGACACCCATTTCACCTTATCGTCCGCAAGGGTTTGGAAACCTTCCTACTGCGACACCCATCGGAACTACCGAATCTGTTCTCATTTGCTGCAATGGAACCAATACCTTTTCCCAACTGGCTTTTGATCGCCATGCCACAGAACCCGCAACACGGGCCCACGGATGGTAGGCCTCAAAGAAACCGCAACAACCGGCGCTCCCAGAGAGGCTGGTCGCAGGTTCCTCGGGAGCCGGTCTCTTGAACTCATGTCCTCACAGACACTGATGACAATCGCTCTCCCCAAAATACAGCTCAAAAACACCCCGAACTCTGCTTAACTCTGACCCTCAGTTACACAAGCTTAACTCCCTGACACTCTTGGTGGATCTACCAGCCCACCTACGCAATTTATTGAGACATGAGCTGCCCCCTGTGACCTCTCAGCTCCACACAGGAGCTTCCCGGCAGAGGTCTATTTCTAGGGGATGAAAGGCTTATCCCTTGACATATGCATTTTGCAGACTTGGAACTGACAAGCATTACTAGGAGGAGGGGGTTTCTGTATAACCTTTGCCATAATCGGTATGGTGCTGATAAACATAGTAGGGAGGGGGATCTTTGAGAGGTTGTCTCAGGTTAAAACACTTCTTCTCCCGGGCTTACTGGTTAGTGAGGTTTGAGAACGGAGGGGGTGGCCAGGGCCTGGCTCTTATCCCTCCCTGACCCAACCGCTCAGTTACTGCCTCCATATCTGTGGCTCCTACTGTTACCACTGCCTTTGAGCAATTTATTGGCCGGGGTGGTATACCCACTGGCGCATTAGGCTCTGGTCACAAACTAGGGGCCCAGTTGCCAGGGTGACGGTCCAACCTCCCATTGTGGGTCGGACGGGGTTCCCTATCCATGGGTATAGCCGGGATGAGGGCATTATTATAGTTCAAATTAAAAAGGTGCCTATTTCTGTGGATAGCTCCCTCACACATCTGAATTTACCACAGGTGATGGGTTCCAGCCTGGGGTTGGCTCTCCATGCTCCCATTGGGTGCTGCCCCATGCTGGGATGCAATTGCTGTCGCCGTTGGTTTTGATGGCTCCTTGGGAGGCCGTGTGAGTTCCACGGGGATGGGGCACTTGTCATTTAACAAATGGAGGTAGTGAGGTGGTGGCCGTCAGCCCCTGCATCCCATATCTCCTTGGATCACCCGCTATGTTATGGTTGTGCATGGTTGTTAAGTATACCATGGTTACCTCTGTTTCGGAGCTTCCGGGGTTGCTAACTTGGTTACCTTATTAACGGAAATGTCTGAAAATATGCTCTCCAGTTTTTACATACTACGGCCTGGTTACTGTTAAAGGTTCATGCAACATGTTTATATTACCTTCTGTGTATATTGTATGTTAATATTCCAGCAATTGTATAGTGCTGCTATGAAGGCCCCAAAAGGCAGGGCTCTGCGCTGGTGCCCTACCAACCCCCACGGTAGGAATACTCTGCCCTGGTGGCAGTAGCTCTCCTGTACGGAGCTTTTCTTCTGTTTAGAAAGTTTACTTTTTTCTCTTTTCTTTTCTTACCTTTCTTTTCTTTTCAACTCTCCCTTCATTTTCCAGCACTTTCTTTCTTCCTTACCAGCTTGTAACTTGTTTCCAATCCCCCCCCCCCCTTCTCCTAGGAGGTCAGTACTAATATACCCACTGACCACATGGCATTGAAATATTCCTCCTGGAACGTTAAAGGGTTAAATTCCCCAGAGAAGCGCACCAGATGTCTAGCCGAACTCTGGAGACACAGGGTGCATATTGCCTTTCTCCAAGAGACTCATTTCAGGGCAGACAGGGTCCCAAGACTTACCAACAAACATTTCCCAGTGGTCTACCATAGCCTGACTACATCCTCTAAATCTAAAGGGACAAGCATTCTCCTATCCAAATCCCTCAGTTCCTCGATGAGTCCCGTGACCAGGAGGACAGGTTCCTGCTCCTGAAGGGCAAGATAGACTCTCACACATTTACCCTTGCAAACTTTTATCTGCCTAATACAAATCAGTTACAGGTGCTAGAGGGGTTTCTAAACAAATTAGACTCTTTGCTTGAAGATACTCCCCTTCTGGGAGGGGACTTCAACTTTACCTTGGACCCCTTAAAGGATTCCTCGGTGCCCTTGTCCTCCTTACCTAGCGGCGCACGACAATGACTGAAAGACCTGCTACATGCTCATCAGTCGATATGTCATGGTCGATATTTGGAGAATATTTCACCCACAAGAACGAGACTACTCGTTTTACTTCGCCACACAAATCCTACTCTAGAATCAATTTTTTTCTACTGAAGCACTCAGCGATTATCTCAGCCTCAGAAATTGGCCCGATAACACTTTCCGACCACGCCCCAGTCCCCTTAAAACTTACCCTTCCGCACTCCTCTCCCAAGACGCCAATTTGGCGATTGAACGAGGCACTACTCAGGCAACCCGACATAGTAGCGGAGGTCCTCCGTGAACTCCAATCTTACTTTACGGAGAACACAGGCTCCGTGGATAACCCTATCCGCTTGTGGGCGGCTCATAAATGCTACATCAGGGGGATTCTCATGAAGCACGGCCAATGCGGCTAAACTTCGCCGCTCCAAAGCCCTATCAGACCTCCTGGCCACACTCCATCTTTTGGAGTGGCAACATAAAGCCCGACCTGACCATACAACAGAGGCGGAACTGATCAGAGCCAGGGAAGCAATCAGAGAACATTCTCAGTTTGAAGCGAATCATGTGCTGCTCAAAGCCCATCGGTCCTATGAGTATGGCGACAAATGCGGTCGCATGCTGGCGAACGCCCTGAGAGAATAGAAGCAAACGATCATACATACCCACCCTTCTAACCACCGTGGGGTCTAAAGTCCACACTTCGCCAAAACCAGCAGCAGTATTTCAAGGTTTTTACTTGAAATTTTACCACTTAGACCCAGTACATGCCGCCAACCCAACAGCTGCCTCCCTCTCAAACATACAGGAATACTTGCAGGAGGCCAAACTCCCTTCCTTGACTGAAGAGGAACGGGAGCTACTATCACAACCACTTAAGGCAGAGAAATTTAATTCTGCCCTAGCGGACACACAGCCGGGGAAAGCTCCAGGGCCCGACGGCTTTACGCTTTTTTATTACAACACGGACCAGACCCAGCTCGCACCTCAATTCATCACGACCTTCAACGCCATCCTTGAGGGACATTGCGCCCCCCTGACATGTTACGGGCGTCCATCTCGGTGCTCCCAAAGCCAGGCAAGGACCCGCTACTATGTTCTAGCTACTGGCCCATCTCCCTGCTAAAAGCTCTTCACGACAATCCTAGCTAGCAGGCTAAATGAGCTGGTGCAGCGCTTGATTGCGAAGGATCAAGTTGGCTTCATACAGACCCAAGAGGCGAGAGATAACACCATACAAACATTGAATGTCATGGAGAAAGCGAAAAGATCAGGCATTTGACAGGGTAGATTGGGTGGTTCTCCAAGAGATGCTTCGTACAGTTGGTATGCCGAAGCCTGTATTGGATTGGATATCAGCCTTATACTCCAACCCTAAGGCCACAGTGAGGGTAAATGGGGTTGATTCGGAGATTTTTACAATCTCGAACGGCACATAGGCAGGGGTGCCCCCAGTCCCCCTTATTGTTCGTTCTTTCTCTGGAGCCATTTCTGCGTCACATCAAAGATAATCTGAATATAATAAGTGGTGTACAGTCCGACCAATATCACCATAAAGTCGCAGCATATGCGGATGGTCTTTTATTTTATGTCACTAAACCAGTGACCTCGTTGCCCCCACTACTGTAGGAGCTGAAAAAGGTATGGTAGCCTCTCCAAGTTTAAGGTCAACCTTCAAAAATCTGAAGCGTTGAATGTTTCGGTTCTGGACCAAATCTTGGAGGGTATACGCTCCTTTTTCCCATTTAAATGGGCCACCCATTCAATCCAATACCTGGACACCAGAATCCCTGCTAACTTAAAACAATATTTCTCTTGAATTTTCGGCCCTTTGTCAACACTTAATGAGGACTTTAAGAGCTGGGGCTCTCTGGCCTTATCCTGGTTTGGCCGTTGTAATGTGCTAAAGATGAATGTGATGCCAAGACTTCTATACTTACTACAGGCCCTGCCTGTTAGACTCCTTCGATCCTTCTTTCACGCTATACGTTCTGTATTCACCAAGTTCCTTTGGTGCAACAGCCACCCACGCATCCGTAGGGCTCTACTGCCGAGACCGAAACTGAAGGGAGGCATAGGCTTCCCAAACCCTGCTTTATATTACACCGCAACGCATATGACCGGAGTAGTGGATTGATGCAGACATGGGGACTTAAAGCTATGGGTTGCCTTGGAGCAGGAAACTGCCCAGGCCCCTTTGGCCAGACTTCCTTGGGCAGGAAAGCAGACGACCTCTCCTTTGGTTACCCATCTGTTGATTGGCCCCACCCTCACAGAAATGGACAGGTTCTTCAGACTAGCATTCTTGTCTAGTTTCCCCTCCCCGATGGCCCCAATTGTGTGCCACCTGGGATTTTCTTCACTTCACAAGCCCCAGACTCTTACGTGCCTCCCACTTTCTGCGACCCACAGGGTGGATTCCTGCCGGAAACATGGTCACGGTATAGGCGACTATTGCATTGGATTTTTGGAGAGCTATGCAACTTCCTTGCCAAGATCCTTGCCTAAACCCAAGCTTTTCCATAGGCAGCTGCATTAATTTGAGTAACTGTCAAAACGATGGCGCTATCCGCAGTTCACTTTCTATGTCATACAAGATATTACTAGACCTCCATGCTATCGCAGACCCCCCCCCCCTTCTTGACAAAATGGGAAAGGGACCTGCAGGCCACATTCACTGAACCTCATCCTTCAAAGGACCATAAACGATGTTTCACTGCTAAAAACGCGTTTCTTTTCATACGCAAGGAAAACTCCAAGTCACTTACACCGGACGTCCAGGGAAAGGGTAAAACAGTTCTTCCCCCCCCCC
>BLSH010101120.1:447788-459735 GCA_018402905.1 Glandirana rugosa | reverse complement strand
TCGTGCGGCGTTGTACCCAAACGAAATTGGCGTCCTTTTTTTCCCACAAATAGAGCTTTCTTTTGGTGGTATTTGATCACCTCTGCGTCATTTCTGATCACCGCTATAAACAAAAGAAGAGCGACAATTTTGCAAAAAAACCCAAATTTCTTACTTTTTGCTAAAATACAAATCCAAAAAAAAAATATAAAAAAACATTTTTTTTCACCGTTTTTGGCCGATTTATATTCTTCCTCATATTTGCGATAAAAAAAATCGCAATCGGCGTTTATTGATTGGTTTGCGCAAAAGTGGCCGCGTTTACGGATGATGAGAATTCATTTTTGGGGTTTTTATTTTTTTTTTATTTTTTACTAAAAATGGCGGCGATCTGCGATTTTTAGCGGTACTGCGATATTTCAGCGGACATGTCGGAACATTTTGACACTTTTTTGGGACCATTGGCATTTATACAGCGATCAGTGCTATAAAAATGCACTGATTACTGTGTAAATGCCATTGGCAGTGAAGGGGTTAACCTGCAGGGGGCGCTCTAAGGGTTAACTATGTTCCCTGGGCGTGTTCTAACTGTAGGGGGACTTGCCTAGCTGGGGAAAGGAAGTTATCACAGCCTTCATGTACGAGAAGGCTGTGATCACAGCCCTTCCCCCTCACACAGAGCGGAGGTCCGTGTTTACATACACGGACCCCCGCTCATTCGCTCCGGGGGGGGCATCGCGGGTGGCCGGCGGCAATCGAAGCCGCCGCACCCGCTCCCTGGCCCCCCCCGAACACCGTGAGCGCGCGCCTCCGGCGGCGCGCGCGCGCTCACAGTACCTCTGTATCGCAGCCGCCGTCGTATGACGGCGTTTTGCGTTACAGAGCCACTTTGCCGCCGTCAATCTCCGATCGACGGTCGGCAAGTGGTTAAAGTAGTTGTCAAGTCATAACAACCACTTTAAATTACTGGTAAGCCTGAATATAGGCTTACCTGTAGGTCCTGGGAATAACTCCTAAACTTGCACCGTTCAGGAGATATTCCCTGTATCTGCATGTGCTGACATCATCAGCACCAAGTGTGCTGTAAATGATGGCTCTAGTCCGCATGCACGGGAATGACATCAACGCAGCTCCTGACAATCACAGCGCTGGAGTCCGCATTGTGATTGGTCGGAGCCCGGGATCCCGGAAGAAAACGGATACAGCATGTCGCCGGTCACACCGGTGCTCGGGGGCCGCTGCTACAGCGTCGATCTAAGGGTAAGCATTTCATAATGAGCTAGTATGTGATGCATACTAGCTCATTATGCCTCTCTCTTGCAGGTGTTTTTTGTTTTTTAAAATAGACTTAACCACTTTAATGCTACCAACTTTAGGAGAGGGCCAAGTGGGATGCTGTTACATCCTAAATACTGGTGTAACATGTGCAAGAGGTGAACCCATCTTTTAAAATCAGATACAAAAATGTTACAAATCTAATCCAAACACATAATTCCTGGAATTCACAAAGGGTGTCAGATACTCAGAAATCGGTCTCATGGTACTACGAGAAGTGGTGAAACCTGCGACAGATTTGTGACAGATATATATGAATCTCTCACAACTCCAACAGAACTTTCACAAGCATCTCTCCTTTGAAGTTGCTGAGTTTAACCTGTTAACAACCGCCCTATAGCCAAATGACAGCTACAGGGCGGTTGCTTAACCACGGGAGGGCGTACTATGACGTCCTCCCATGAATGCGCTTCCCTGGGGCGTGCACCACAGCGCTGCTATGTGACAGGCTGCACACCCACCATCCATCCGGCCAGGCATTCTCACCCAGGCAGCCATCCATGCTCACCCTTCCAGCCATCCTCATTCAGCCATGCTCACCCATCCAGCCATGCATGCTTACCCAGCCACCCATCCATGCTCACCCAGCCATGCTCAGTCATCCCCATCCGTGCTCAGTCGCCCCCATCCCTGGCTCATTTGTGCCTCATTCATGCTCATCCATACCACATCAGTTCTCATCCGTGACACATCCATGCCACTACAGTGCCCATCCGTGCCACTACAGTGCCTCACAATAGTGTAAAAGGTAGTCAAATTAGATTTGAAATGTATGCCCCTGGAACACCTGACAGTGCTCCCTGCATGTTGGGCCCCTGGATGTGGCCAGGCAGTGTAAAAGTGTCACACATGTGGTATTGCCATACTCGGAAGGAGTAGCAGAATATATTTTGGGATGTAATTTTTGCTAGGTACATGCTCTGTGTTAGAAATATTGGATAAATGGACAACTTTGTGAAAAAAAAAAAAAGTTTTCATTTTCTTTCCACATTTTCCAAAATCTTGTGGAAAAAAAATTGACATGTTCAAAAGACTCATTATGCCTCCTAGAATATATGTTGGGGTGTTTGCTTTCCAAAATGGGGTAATTTTTGGGGTATTTCCATTGTCCTGCTGCTCCAGGACCTTCAAAAGTGCAAGAGGTAGTCAAGAAATGATGTGTGTAATTTATGCTCCCTGCATGTTGGGCTTCTGTATGTGGCCAGGCTGTGTAAAAGTCTCACCATACTCAGGAGTATTGGTAGAATGTGTTTTGGGGTGTAATTTGTGGTATGCGTATGCTGGGTATGAGAAATAACCTGTTAAGATATAACAATTTTGTGAAAAAAAAAAAAAAATTGTCATTTTGTGGGAAAAAATTACAACTTCAAAAAATTCACCATGCCTCTTACTAAATACCTTGGAATGTCTACTTTCCAAAAAGGGGTCATTTGGGGGGTATTTGTACTTTCCTGGCTTGTTGTGGTCTCAAGAAATGATAGGCCATCAATACATCAAGTGTGATCAATTTTCAGTGATTGGCACCATAGCTTGTAGACTCTATAACCTTCACAAAGACCAAATAATATACACTAATTATTTTTTTTATACCAAAGATATGTAGCCGTATAAATTTTGGCCAAAATTTATGAAGAAAAATTACTAATTTGCTAAATTTTATAACCGAAACAAACAAAACACATTTTTTTAATTTTTTTTTAATTCTAGCGCAAAAAATAAAAAACCCAGCGGTGATTAAATACCACCAAAAGAAAGCTCTATTTGTGTGAAAAAAGGACAAAAATTTCACATGGGTACAGTGTTGCATGCCTGTTAGAAAAAGACTGTGCGAAGGGTTAATTGCATTTGATTGTGCGTTCCTCTAATTTCAGGATGAGCAGCTCTATTTAAACTTCCTGCTTCCTGTTAGAAAGTGCTGTCCTGTCTACAGCGTATCCGTGTTCCTGTGTGACCTGTTTGATCTGACTTCCTGTTTCCTGTGACCCGGCTTGTTACTTCTCATCACCTTCTGCCTGCACCGACCCCCGCTTGTGACCCTGACTACTCTCTGCCTGCTGCTCTGTACCTCGCTGCCCGCCTCCTGACAACCCGGCTTGTGACCCCGACTACTCTTCGCCTGCCCCCTTGGTCCTGCACCGTCCGCCTCTTGACGACCCGGCCTGCCTCTTATCATCCCTCCATCTACTGCACGGGCTCCCGGCCCCTCCGCTGGAGACCACCAGTGGCTAACGCTAACCTTCAACCCAGCTGCTGCAAGAATCCTGCATCAGCATCAGCCACTCTGCTAAGCCCTCGTGCCACCCTGTACTCCCGGGCTCCCTGCACAACAGACTCCACCACCAGGTATGTGACAATGACTGAGCAATTGTCATTCAAAATGTGAGAGCACTGAAAGCTGAAAATTGGTCTCATTGTTAAGGGGGTTTAAGAGCCCAGTGGTTAAGTGGTTAATAGGCAGAGATCTTATTTGGAGATATATTTGAAATGTATCAAATATCAGTTCCAAAACTGCCATGCAAACGCAGGTGGGAACAGGATCTGTGGGAGATCGAAGGGGAAGATTGGGAGCTGTGTCTACAATCAGTACCTACTGTGTCGGCCTCCTCATCCTATGACTTTCACAGCTTTTTATCCTGCGCAGAACATATCGCACCCTGATGATGCTCCACAGGCTATTTGCTCCGTCATAATAGTATTCAACATGATAGCAAAGAATAAAAAATATAATTAGGGTAGAATCTGATGAACCGATGCTTGAATGATCTAGATCATATAATGGGTAAGATTTACAGCAACTGACAGCTTGATGCGTTTTGTGACTTATCACTCTTCAGGAGCAGACCTATAGTATCATTCTACAATGAAATCAGAGGCATTACCTGTTAACTCACTTTCCAGGAATCTTCCAGGATGGCTTACGAGAGAGGCTCCTCCCACCTAGTCCAGGAAACACATGATCCACATTATTTAAAGGCATGAGAGAGCCTCCTCGGTTATTACAAATGACCGAAGGCCCACATAAATGTACATATACCTGCATACCTACATACCAACCAACCCATTATCATGCATTTAATATACATAAATTCAGGGTGGGAATAAGCGCCATCCTGGAAGATTCCTGGAAAGTGAGTAAACAGGTAATAACTCTGATTTTACCAAGTCATCTTCCAGGACGGCTTACGAGAGACCACAAAGGAACTGCCTGTTTAGGGGAGGCTATGGCCTGCAGCACTTTCCTCCCAAAAGAGTGGTCCATGCTGGACAGCAGACCCATCCGATCGTGCCTGATGAAGGATTGGAAGCTGGACCAGGTGGCTGCTTTGCAGATCTGGATGGGGGAAGCTCCTGCTCTTTCTGCCCAGGAGGTCCCCATCGCTCTAGTAAAATGCACTTTTAAATTAGAAGGAGGATGTAATCCCGACACGTTATATGCTTCAGAGATAGCCAATTTCATCCACCGTGCGATAGAGCTCCTAGAGGCACTTTTCCTTTGGTTTGGCCCCTGAAATTGCACAAAAAGATTGGAAGAGAATCGTCCAATCTTTGGTACACTCTCTGTATGCGATTAGGCATCTTCGAACATCAACTTTGTTGAATTCTACTTCCTTGTCGTGTTTAGGGTCACTGCAGAAAGATGGAATGATAATTTCCCCTGTGTGGTGAAAGTGTGAGGCCACCTTAGGTAAAAATAATGAGTCTAAAGACGGAATGATTTTATCCGGAAGGATGACCCAATAGAGCTCCCAATCGAGAGAGCTTGGATCTCGCTTATTCGCCTAGCCGACACTAGAGCCACCAGGAGCGCTGTTTTGAGGGTTAGAATCTTTGTGGATATGTCTTCTAGAGGTCCGAAAGGATCCCTACACAAGGTTTTGTTTTTTGTTTTTTTTGTACAACAAAAAGATCAAAGGAAGAGCACTTAGTTGGCCAGGATTTCGTTTTGCGACCTATAGTGGTCAAAAATCTTTTCACCAGCCTAGTTCTGCCAAGCGAACATCCAAAAAGCTAGAAAGAGCCGCCACCTGCACCTTTAAAGTACTTAGGGTCAGATTAAGGTCCGCTCCTGTTTGAAGAAAGTCGAGAACTGTTTGGAATGACTGGACCAGATACTCTATCGTTGTGTGCACCATATGTAGCACTTATTCCACACCTTGTTGTAGATAGCATTGGTTGTTTGCTTCCACTGTTGAAAATGAATGCGATTACTTTCTGGGATAACCCTTTTTCTTAAGAGTAAACCCCTTTCAGAAGTCATGCCATCAGTGAAAACTGGTGTAGCTGCGGCTATGTATGTGTATCAAGCTCCCTTGATGTATGAGATCTGGGGAGAGAGGAAGCTTCCAGGGATCCACCACGCTCCGTCTGAGCCGCCCGGAGAACCATGCCCTCCTGGGCCAGAAGGGGACCCAGGAGTGGGTGAGCATATCTGGCTTCTGTACTCCCTTGCTTGTTTATATACCAGACCGTAGTTATATTTGTCTAAAATAATTTTTAGAGGTTTCTGTCACTGCCCTTAATTCTCTTGATTGGACAAAGCATTGCTCAAAGGTGGTGGCCATGCACCCTGAGCCCAGTGCCTCTGAAAATGGGTCTCCCAACCCTGGGCACTCGCATATGTAGTAACCACTACTGGCAACCGGTTTTGAAAAGGAAGCTGATGTCACACCACTCCCGCAATCTGGCAATAGTAAAAGTTACATATATATATAACGTACAATACATCATCACTGAGATAACATGTATGTTTATATTATACCCCAAAGCCAGGAATGAGGTGTATGTGTATCATGCAAAGCTTGCCACAAGGCCTGTACATAAAATACCATACATACTGGTGTGAGACACTTCATAAAAAGATACCCTAGTCAGGTCTCAGCCGGTTTTGTTCACAAACCACATACACCCCTGTTGTCCACATACAGGACTGCATAAAGACAACCGCGGAAGGCAGGGAAAGGCTATATACACATAAGACACTTCCTAATCCAGAAGCCTATGCAGATGAGGCCTAAGCCTGAAAGCAAACTCTTACCCATACATAGAGGCAAAATAGTGACCTACATATATGGAGTATGCTCTGCAGGGAAGAGAGCACAATACAACATAATGGACAATAACACAAACATAAGCTTAATGTTGTGTAGACCCATACTACCAAAGCATGGCTATTAGCCATGTATATGGGACAGATTTATAGTGTATTTACACAAGGCAGAAACTAAGCACAACCATGTATTGTAGTATTCTCTGAATACAATCCATATCATCTAAGCAGTGGGAGGATCAATCGGGGTGCACACTGATATAAGTTTGAAATAATTGAGCACCTCAAATGAAATGGGCAGCAGAAACTGGTAACCTAGGTTAGGCATAGATTGTACCCCTAGACAAACATCCAAAGGTTTTAGCATAGAAACAAAAATATATTTAACCATGCATACACATGCAGTGATTCTACCACTGATGTAAACCTGAATGCTTCTACCCAGCCCACACACAGGTGGGAGGCCAACCAAGCCTTCCAGCTTCTAAGGCCCCTTTCACACTCTGCATTTAGCAACGGTTTCGTTACAGACGATTATGTGTGATTAGAAAAAATGGATTTGAAAGCATCCAGGAACGATGTAGCGCAGCTATCTGCACATAACTGCAGGTAAAAGCAACCAACAGGAAGCACATCAGAAATGTCAAGAATGTTCCACTGCAGCTAAAATGCAGCTGCACATAAACGCAGCTAAACGCAATGTACAACTGCAAGTAATTGTTGTGCCTGGAGTCTTGGAATTTCAAAATAACAAAACATGCTTTTAACAGCGGCAGAACAGCCGCCCGTGTGAAAGGGGCCTAAAGGTCTGAATGAACACAGACCTAGAGGTAAATTGAAGCTGCTGATTCCCATAGAAGAGGTGTCTGACATATCAGCCTGGAAGTTTAATCAGTCTAACACCTGCAGGTAGTAACGAGCAATAATCTAACACAGGATCGTCTAGGTTTTAGCCCAGGAACTCATCAAAAAAAAACATGTTGCCAGAATCACGTTATAAGTTCAGCTACGTTATATCTATGAGTTCACATCCATACATATATCCTTATGAAATTATGATATGCAGAGGGGCAGATACAGTCCAAAGTGATCATGATCATGGGATAAAAATTTGTTAAACTGACCCAGCTACTAGGAGCTAAAAGTGAACAGCTTGTCAGAATAAAAGATGATTATCCTTCCTTCTACCTGCTGGTAGTTCACCTGTGAGCATTGCCATTGCAGTATACACTGCAGGATTAGACCACTGACTTGTATGCTCATTTCTTTAGGGAAGAAGCCCCCCCCCCCTCACATGGGCTCCATTAGTAAAGCTTACTAGCATTAGCAAGCTTCCTGGTCAGGCCCCCTGAATATAGAATGGTCTCTAGTACACATATGTATAAAAATGGAGTACTGGCCCTCCTTATTTGTTATAGGGTGACCACAGTCTGTCTCCCCCATGATGCTGTGTTGTCATCCTGTCACATGGACTCCCAATGGAGATTGCAAGAGATTGTTTCACCACACATTGAGCAAGCATGGTCCATTGCCCTCACACTTATGAACCCCCTGGGATGGTGTTACCACTTGAGAGCAATTTACATAGATAGGAAGTTGCTCCAAAGAGGCCGCAGGAGATCAGCAGCAATTGTTTGATACATGATATCAGCTAGCATATACAGTCACTTTAATCTACTGGAGTCAGCTTGGCACATCACTTTGCCTCTAGATGACTCAGTATCCTTCAAGATATGATGGATCGTAGGATAGGTACAGATCTCAAAAGAATGTACACGGTAGCAGGAGTGGCCTGCAGGCCGGCTATGGCACTTACCCTCAGTGGCGGCAGCCTTAAAAAGGTGTGTATTGAGGAGTTAGAGGCCAGTTTTTTGAGTTAAGTGATGGGAGATGAAGGTTCCCCCTTTGCAGTCCATTAAGATCACGGTGTATTTTCTAGCAGAAGTAGCCATGGACCAGGTTAGGATGACAGTGAAATTGATGGCTCATTCTGTGACGGCACCCAGAGCCCTATGGCTGAAGCATTGGTCAGCGGATAGTGCTTCCAAGCACAGCCTTTGCTCAGTTCCTTTCGATGGGAAATTTTTTGGCAAGACCTTGGAGTCAGAGGTTCAACGAATTTCTGGAGGGAGCTCGGGGCTTATTCCGCAGGAAAGGAAAATATTTTCTCAGCCCTTTCGTCCTTCTGAGAGGTCTAAAGAAGGTTTCGGGGAAGCTTCCACATACCAACCGGGGCGACCATTCTTTAGGCAGTGGAAGGGGCAAGGTCCAGCTTTTCCCAAAGCAACCAAAGCCAAGGCGAACCAGCCAGCGAAAGCTTCAGACAAGCTCTTCTGGAGGGGTCCCCGTGCAGACTTCCCAAGTGGGAGCAGTCTATTTTACTTTGGAGAGGTCAGGCGGAAGACGTTTAAGATGCCTGGGTCTTGGACATCATTCAAAAGGATATTGCCTAGAATTCAAGGAAAGACCTCCCTAGTCTCATTCTGTGGCGACCCGGATTCCTACTTGCCCAGAGAAAAGGGCGTTGTTTATTAATGTATGTAAAGAATTTATTGGCATCTCAAGCATTTCTGCCATTTCTGGAGCACGAGAAGGGAGAAGGATTCTACTCTCCTCTGTTCTTGGTAACAAAATCCTCAGGAGGATTCAGGCCAGTCCTGGACTTAAAAGCCCCGAATGCCTTCATGAAAGTCCCTCCATTCAGAATGGAGCCCTTGCAAACCACCATTGTCCATTGTGAAGAAGGGAGATTTGCTAGCATCAATAGACCTAGCAGATGCCTACCTACATGTGCCCATAAGTGCATCACACCATTGCTTCCATTTCCAATTTTGTTGCCTGCCATTCGGGCTATGCACAGCTCCAAGAACATTTTCTTGTCAATTTTGTTTATTAGAGTTTAACAGTATACAAAAAAATAAATGCAATAGCAGAACAAGAGATAATACATCTGAACATAAGATAGGCATAGGACTCCATAAAATAACAAGTACATATTATATTTCATACAAAATAAAGTAGAGTTAGTTATTCAAAAATTCTAATCAGTAAGGAAGAGAGAAACATAGCAATTAATGAACAGTGAAAATTGATTAAAGTTAGGGATGCACCGAAATTTCGGCGGCTGAAACATTTCGGCTGAAAATGGCATTTTCGGCAAGTTGTCGAAAGAAAAAAAATGCAGATAATGAAGCCGAAAAAGGGGCGGGGCCACGCAGGGTCGCCCCACCCCACTGGGTGCCGCACTTCATCCTAGCAGAGTCCTCCCCTCCCTCCTCACGATCTCACTCTGTGTCACGGAGCTGCATTAAATCACTGGGCATCTATGTAACAATGTCCCGCCTCCTAGGCAGCCTCTTGTATTGGACGGCAATGATCCAATATCAGGAATCATTGTGCCGTGTGTCAGAGGAGGCTGTCCAGGAAGGACATTGTTACAGCGCTGCCCAGTGATTTAATGCAGCTCCGTGACACAGAGTGAGATCGTGCTAGTAGGCACAGACATCCAGGGCTCTTCCTGGACACCACAGACACTGGGAGGGAGAACCTGATAAAACATCCCGTGCTGAAATTAGATGCCAGTCACCCGAAAATCCATCGGTCATAGATTGGATGGCATTGGAGGAAATCTCTCAGATTAGGTGTTACTTCTCCCGAAGGTGGCACCCGCAAGCTCTAGGCCAGGATGCTCTGTCCATTCCATGGGACTTTCCCCTAGTCTGTGTTTCCTCCTCTCACTAATCCTCAGAGTTTTAATGAAGATTCAACAGGAGGAGGTAACAGGAATAGCGGTGTGGCCCTTCTGACCCAGAAGATCATGGTTTTCACTAGCATAGAAAATGAAGATGTGTCAGCCAATTCCTCTGCCTTCTCACAAAGATTTTCTGCTGCAGAACAAGCAGTTTAACCCGAAGCCGGGGAAACTGAGGTTGATGGCGTGGAGGTTGGGAGGAGATCTATAGAGCACTTAATCGAACAAAAACTACCAATAATACTTTATTATAGGATATATAAAGCCTTTTGTCACTTCTCACCAGGAAAGAGCTGGGATCTGAGGTCACCCTCAGTCTCTAACATATTGGAATTTCTCCAGGAAGGTCTGGGCAAGGGCTTTAGCGTATAGCTCCTTAAAAGTTCAAGTCTGCCCTGTCAGCTATGTTGAACAAAGATGAGCCTTGGATCCTCTAGTAATGCGTTTCTTAAAAGGCAGCAATAAAGATCAGGTCTCCAATAAATCTTTTTCCGAAGTGGGACCTGCCTTCAGTTCTGAAAGCCTTATTAGCACCTCCGTTTAGTCCGGTGTCATCATGCTCTTTGTCTCAGTGCAATTTTTTGATGACAATTGCGTCAGCCAGATGGGTGTCTGAACTGTGTGCTTTCTCAGCCAGGGAGCCATATTGCCTAATACTCCAAGATGATAATACTCAGACCGGTCCCAAGTTTTTTTTCCAAAAGTAACATCAGCTTTGCATATGATTTGGGAATCAGTCTTATCGGCTTTCCCGGATAGTAACTCGGAAGACGAATGGACTAGGCTGGATCTAGTGCAGGCCTTATCAATATACCTAGAGCGAACTAAGGATTTCTGGAAACAAGATCAGCACTTCATCTTTCCCAGTGGCTCCAGGAAAGGCATGGCCATGCCACCTAGAATGGTGTCTTCATAGATCGTAAAAACTATCCAGATGGCATATAGAGAGACGGGATATCCTCCGCCATTGGAGGTCAAAGCACATTCTATGAGAGGCATTGCAGATTCCTGTGCATCATATGCTAAGGTGTCAGCAGAAGCAGTGTGTAGGACAGCTAGCTGGAGTGCACCTAATACTTTCATTCAGCACTACAGAGTGAATGTAACTCTGACGGCATCAGAAGCTTTTGGGTCTACTGTTCTGTCAGCGGCTGCTGGCTATTAAAATAATTGATATCAGTTTATGATTCTAGTTGTGTCTTTCCCTCCCCTTATGTGGTTGATTGCTTGCTACGTCCCATAGTAGGCTGACATGAGGAGGTCCAGGAATAAGGAAAATTGTTTTAATACTTAGTGTAATTTTCCTTACCTGGATCCTCCTCATGTCAGCCTAGGAACTCCCACCCAAAGTCCGTCGCGAGGTGGGTAAAGTATGAAAACAATTTTCTAAAATGTATTTATATATATATATATATATATATATATATATATATATATATATATATATATATATATATATATATATATATATATATATATATATATATATATATATATATGTTGGTGAAACGTATAAAATAAATATGAGGTAGGGACAAATCGTATTTGTGATTGTTTGACTTCCAACCCTGAAATATACTTCACACGTGACCCTCTACTTACCGATAACCCATATT
Organism: Glandirana rugosa; assembly: GCA_018402905.1. NCBI lineage: Eukaryota > Metazoa > Chordata > Amphibia > Anura > Ranidae > Glandirana > Glandirana rugosa. The sequence goes on along the minus strand of BLSH010101120.1, from coordinate 448,007 downwards.
AATTTATCAGAAATAACCACTTATGTACTCATTAATATATTGTAACGTTCTGGTGAGAACTGTAATTATAATATAAAATTTTTTCTGAGCGTGTTATTTATAGTGAATTATTTTTTGTGCATTACATACACACATACACACATATACACACATACATATATATATATATATATATATATATATATATATATATATATATATATATATATATATATATAT
>BLSH010101120.1:408522-428377 GCA_018402905.1 Glandirana rugosa | reverse complement strand
ATTTATTTGTAGGGCACTTGCCCTAGTTTGAAGATGATTTTAGAACAGTTATATGGCTTCTACCGTTAATTAATACTTTTCAGACACAGTTTGAAGATGATCCACATTCACCTCCATTTTTGCTTTTTTTATGTTTTTATTTTTTTTTAAATATTTACAGTTATTTCCCTGTCCCCGTTTTTTTGTAGGGCACTTGCCCTACCCTTACCCCCATTTTACTTCCTTTTGCAGCCCTCTGGGGCTTTCCAGGACTTTCCTACAGCCATTTTTGTGCCTAAAAGTTCGGGTCCCCATTGATTTCAATGGGGTTCGTTGTCCGTGCGATCGTTCGGGTTCCGTCCGGACCCGGACCCGGACTTTGTCCCGAAGTTCGGACGGACCAGCAGAACCCGAACTTCCAGGTGTTCGCTCAACTCTACTCATAGCATCACCCAAGCTGGCATGCATCTTGGCCCCCCTGCATCCCCGGGGTCCAGCGTCTCGCAGAACCAGGGATCAGATATATTTGACCTGCAGGGAGACCAGGATCTCAGGAAGCATATATGGGCACTCTCCACTAAGGAGGACCTGGACAGGTTCGCCAGCAGGGTAGAAAAAGCCCTACAGCAAGACATTGCACAACTTAAAAATGACACTACTCACCTGGGCAATAGACTGGAGACATTAGAAAAGAGGGTGGAGGACTCATTGCCCTCAATTGCACACCTGGCAGATAGGTGCACTGTGCAAGACCAGAGGATTGAAGCCCTGATAAACCAACTTGATGACTATGAAAATCGCAGCCGCCGATCAAACATACGCATAAAGGGACTCCCTGAAGCCACAAGAGCGAAAGACATCATTCCCACACTGCAAGGCATCTTTAAAGAAATCCTGGGGGCATCTCCTGATACACACATTGACATAGACAGAGCCCACAGGGCCCTAAGACCGCCCTCCCAAGATGTAGACAACCCCAGGGACATTATCTGCAAACTGCACAATTATACAATCAAGGAACAAATTATGCAACGCATGCGTAAGCGCCCCTTTTTTGATTTTGATGGTGCACATCTTTCCTTCTACCAGGATCTGTCTTGCCGCACGCTAATGCAACGCAGGGCAGTTCGCCCCCTTCTGGAAGCATTAAAAGCAGCAGGCATCACTTATAGATGGGGGTTCCCCTTCCAACTACAAGCGGACAGAAATGGAAAGACGATCACCTTGCGGACTAAAGATGATCTTCCCCACTTCCTTTCACAACTGGGCCTAGACCCAGTGGACTTCCCTGACTGGCGGGTAGTCACAGAGCCCACGCCGATCCCTACCGCTCAGGACTGGCTCCCCGCCAGGCCTAGAAGGAGATCCAGAGGAAAAAAACAAGCTAACCGTGACTCTTCCCCCCGCCCGGAGGCCAGGGGAAGTTGGGACGCTTAAAAAAGTTAAAATTTAGAAGCTGTGAATGCTACCGTAAGAAACGCTGTGCTTGGTAGAGCTGAGAATCTCGAAGGTGCTGAAAAGGGGGCGTATGTCTGGGGCTGCAGGTTTTTTTCTTGTTGTTGCTGTTCTTTGATTTCGAGCCCTTAATGGACAGCCACAGAGAGTGCACCTGGACATTCATCAAGGACTAAAAGCACATAGCAGACCTATAGCATTTGTAAAAGCTTGGATGGTTTACTTTGCCCCGAACATTCTTAAGATATTACACAGTGAGGGGCTGACTATGCAAGGTGGTTTATGTTCAGTCACGTTCCCCCCCCTAAGAAAGCCTTATACAGGCATGAGCACCGCTCAGGGCGACATGCTTTGGGACAGGGGCCATCCCCTTCTGGGATGGTCGTTGGCCCAGAACGTGTAACTGATCCGGGCACCAGGGGCTCCTGGGCCTGTGGGCGGTCAGTGTCACCGCCGCCCACTGTTAATGTTTTTCAGTTATATGTCTCATATCTTTCCCTACCCACCCCCAACCCCCCTTTTTCTTGTTTTATTCCTTGATAAGTTTCTTGTCATATTTAAGGTTCTCCACTTTTTCCCTAGATCATGGTTCACTAGCCGGTCACGCGGGGTCTGGCCCTCTCCTGGAACTTAGAGCAACGTCATGGCATCGATTAAGGTAATATCATACAATGTAAGAGGTCTTTGTTCTCCACACAAACGCAATAGATTATGGCTAGAACTGAAACGCCTGAAGGCACAGGTGGTGTTTCTGCAGGAGACACATTTTACTGAGACGTCGTCTCCTAGACTCCCCACCCACGTATACCCCCAGTGGTTCCTGAGCAATCCACCCGGACCTAAGTCCAGGGGAACGGCCATCGCGATCCACAAAGCATGTCCACTTGTCCCAACTGATCATAAGGTAGACACGCAAGGGAGGTTTGTGTTCCTCAAGGGCACAATAGCGGGACAGATGTACACGTTCGCCACACTGTATGCCCTTAATACGCACCAACTTTCCTTTATCGACAAAACACTAGAAGAACTAACAAGCTTTAGAGAAGGACGCCTGATACTAGGGGGAGACTTTAATGTATGCCCCGACCCCAACCGCTCGACACATTCCTACGCATTCCTACGCCACTTCCGTAGGACCCTACAGTCCCATACCTTGGTGGACTGTTGGCGTGCCCTGCATGCCTCAGAGAAGGACTACAGCTACTACTCCACTGTACACGGAGTCTACACCCGAATCGACCTCCTGCTTGTTGATCAGGGCACCCTGGACTTGCTCGAGGACTCTACTATTGAGCAAATTACTATATCCGACCACGCACCGATTACGCTCTCGTTCAGCCTGTCAGTCGGGCCGAAAGGGGCCTGGGCCTGGAGGCTGAACGAGAACCTGTTGGACGACCCGAGGGTGGTGACGGGGATCGAAGAGACATTGACCCACTACTTCGCAGACAACAGCAAAGGGGAAACAAACGAAAGCGCAGTATGGGAATGCCACAAAGCGGTAATCAGGGGCACCCTAATTATGTGGGGATCCAAAATTAAAAAAGAAAGACAAGCCAATTTCAATAGGGTTCTATCCGAGCTACAAAGGGCTGAACTACAGCACAGACGGCAGACACTGCAATGCTCCAACGCCTTACTGAGCTTCCCGCACTGTTCTCTAAACTACTAGACAGACGTATAAATAGACGGCTGCGTTGCGTAGCCCATAAATACTACGAGCATAGCAACAAATGTGGGAGAATGCTAGCTAGGGCGCTGCGCAAGCGCCACGCTGCCACACATGTCCACAAATTATGTTCGCCTACGGGAGACATGACCCAACACACGACGAAGATAGCGGCGCTCTTCTGTGATTACTACGCGACACTATACGACTTGCACGCAAACTCCTCGCCAGCAGAAGTGGCACGGAGGCGCGAACTCATAGCGTCATACCTAGACAGAGCCGGTTACCATACATTGTCCCCTGAACAACAAGCAGACCTAGAACTTCCCATCTCGTCCTCGGAACTGTTGGCTACGATACGGTCCCTTCCGAGCCAAAAGAGCCCGGGACCTGATGGCCTGACAAAGGCGTACTATGAAAAGTTTTTCACACGACTCCAACCCTACATGTGCTCCTTCTTTAACGGCTTGGCCACAGACGGGAACTTTCACCCAGACGCATTACGGGCCCACATAACAGTTCTCCCCAAGGAGGGCAAGGGCCACACCCTCCCCCAGAGCTACCGCCCAATATCTTTGTTGAACACAGATCTAAAGATATTTGGCAAGATAATTGCGCACAGACTTCAACACCTGCTTACAGACATTGTCCACCCCGACCAAACGGGCTTCATTAGCACCAGGGAGGCACGAGATAATTCCAATAGGGCATTGCATCTAATTCATTGGGCCAGAACACGCGACCGAATGCCCCCGTATTTGATCCTTTCTACAGATGCCGAGAAGGCATTCGATCGCGTGGACTGGGATTTCCTCAGAGCGGTTCTGGGAAAAATGGGATTAGGCCCGCACATGATGAAATGGATAATGGGATTGTCAATGGGGGACTATCCCCGGCATTCCCTATCCGGAACGGCACGAGACAGGGCTGCCCCCTGTCTCCATTGCTGTTCGCCCTGGTTCTGGAGCCACTGCTCCGAAGAATATGGGCGAATCCGAACATTATAGGGGTTAAAATGGGGAACTCAGAGCACAAACTGTCCGCATACGCAGACAATATACTGTTCCATGTGGTTGACCCCGTAGTCTCACTGCCGAATCTAATGAAAGAGCTAACTCTATACAGCCAGGTTTCCAACTTCCAAATCAACTACTCCAAATCGGAGATCTTACCCATCATCGCCTCATCAAGTTTAATTACTTCCCTGCAAGGTAGTTTCCCATTTGCATGGGCCTCCTCCTCCCTAAAATACCTGGGTATTTATTTAACGAGTGACTCAACTAACATTTACGCCTCAAATTACGCCCCGATGCTCAAACAAATAGACCAGGACCTGCGCTCATGGGATAAGGACACATTTACCTGGGTGGGTCGTACGAATATCCTTAAAATGGTGACTTTGCCACGTATATTATTTTTGCTACAGATGCTACCCATCCCCCTGCCAAACCGTTTCTTTAGGGAACTTCGCGGTATGTTCATTAAATTTGTGTGGAGAAACAAGAGACCTAGGATAGCCATGGCTTTGCTGCAGAGACCAAAAAAGGCCGGGGGACTTGGTATACCCAATATCTCCCAATACTACAAAGCAATAGCGCTACAAAGGATCCTAAACTGGAGGTTCCATACAACAGCCAAGCTGTGGGTACAGATGGAAAAAGTAATGGCAGGCAGGAATCTAGCATATGCCCCTTGGGTGCCCGGAGACAATAGAGGTCTCTCCAGCTGGTCGTCCCCCCTAACCACCCACACTCTTAAACTATGGGATAGATTAAACAAGAGCCTATCAATGGCTCCCTGGACCTCACCACTGGCACCAGTATGTGGTTTTCCTTGGTTTCCTCCAGGAGAACAGCTAGCTGCCTTGGGGTCATGGGTGGCAGATGGCACAATCAGCCTGGCGCGTTTCATGCAAGGGCACTCCATGCTACCACTAGCAACTTTGAGGGAGCGATTTGGGAGTTTTCCGTTTGACTTCTGGAGACACCGTCAACTAACCAACTTCATTGCATCAAGGCATCATGGGTCGCAGGTTAGGTCCACTCTCACCGACTTTGAAAGCCTGTGGGCAGAGCAGGATCCACCGCCACACATGATCTCAGTACTGTATAGACTCCTCGAGGGAGCTAGGCCACATGACGAACCGCACTTTATAAAGGAATGGGAGAGAGACCTACAATGCCAATTCACTGAGGAGCAAATCGGGCACCTTTACCATTTGACGCATGCGAGTTCAGTAGAGTCTAAAGCACAAGAAAATAGCTACAAACTCCTAACCCACTGGTACAGAGTGCCAACAGTGTTGGCAAAATATTACCCATCCACTTCAAAACTCTGCTGGCGGGGCTGTGGAATGGAGGGGACACTCTTGCACATTTGGTGGGGGTGCCCCGTCCTGCAGCCCTTCTGGCAGACTGTTCGGAAGCATGTATCGGATGGGCTGGGGGTACAACTGCCTGACTCCCCTAAGCACTTCCTATTACACCTCCCGACATTATCCATGGCTGCCTACAGAAGGAGCGCTCTCCCTCACCTTCTCAATGCCGCCAAGCGCCTTATCCCAATGTACTGGAAGAGTAACCATATTCCGACAGTCTGAGTGGATTGGGAAGGTGGGGGAGATTATGGCGGCGGAAGAATGAGTGGCCACTTGTAGAGGCACTCTAAAACGCTTTAATGAGTCATGGGCCCCCTGGCGGGATTATGTATTCGATTCGACCTTGGTGACCTCCAGCTTAGACCTGGCTCTACTGGCACTAGCCGACCCTCAGTTTGCAAAGAAAGCAGGAATACACATAGGCATAAGAATGGGACAGTAATGTGGAACCAGTTGGAGGAATGCCATAGACCCCCCGTGACAAATGTTGTTAAGTATATCTCCCAGACTTATGTGGTACAAAATGAGAACCTGACTTAGTATATCTTTGATGTATAGCTCGGTCTGATTACATTGAAAACAGACATAAGTTGGGCTCCGGGACTGGCGGACGGCTGGCCGCGACCCCGGGGGGGGTTCGCCCGGCCCGGAGGGACCGAATGTCCGATGTGGGGCGCCCTCCCTCTCCCGGGGGGTGATCGCCGAAAGCCGACCCTGGAGCTCAAAATTCATGGTAGTAGATGCTTAAATATATAGTGACGGGCTATCCTCTCAGGACCCCTTCCCCCTCCCCCCTTTCCCCATTTTTTCTGTTACTAAGTGTTAGCAATCTGTGTTGGATTTCAACTGCACTTTACTAATGCAATTTAAATACTTGTATTGAAATCTCCTTAAATAAAGATTACATAAAAAAAAAAGGCCCCGGTGACAAATTAGGAGTGTAGTATGTCATAATAGTAATTTCCGAATCCTGCAAGGTACTCTGCAATAGCAGGTACCTGCTGTCCGGATCAGCAATTTGCTTAGTGCAACTGAACGGAGCCGACTTACGGAAGGCAATTAGGACCCCTCTTTGTTTGGTCGGGCCATTACCTTGAAAGACTTGTGGATAGTATGCATCAATATATTTGGGGGGAGAGGTCGTGCAAAAATGGGTTTCTTGTAGGAATGCTATATCTATCTGCTGTCTCTTGAGGTATTTGAAAATCTTTACTCGCTTTTGGGGGAGTTCATTCCCTGAACATTCAGGGATAACCAATTAAGTGACATCAAGGGATTGGAAAGGGAGAAAAATCGATTCCCATGGGCGCGCACCCCCTGGACCCAAAACTAGAAGAAAAAAAGGAAGAAGAAAAAAATGAATAGACAAAGAGAAGGGATCGTATACAAGAAAAGTGAAGAAACCAAGTGTCACTCAGAACACTGAGGAGCCATTCAGCAAAATTGCGATCAGTAGTGGGTGAGAAACCCCACTAAGAGGTTAGAGGTTGGTCAGGGCTATCGCCGTGGCCAGTCTCCAACAATTTTCGGGGCGCAGTGGCCCAACGGAACTGCTCGGCATGACATATAACAAAAATTTGTAATAAACTGCATATGAAATTATAAGCGTGTAACAAGAAAACGTTTAAACCAGTGATAGGCACAGTCAGACAGTATAGGGGGGAGCCAAAAAGGCTCAACAATGTCGCCAAGGGCAACTGTCCCAGCCCAGGGGGACCCAGGCCCACAGCGACAGCCCCGCCTAAGGCAGGCATCACAAATAGACATTTGCATATTAAAGGTGTAACCACAGGCAAGACCTCATATTTAGAATAACAGTAATATGAACATTAGTAACCATATTGAATTCATAAGTCCAATTCTCATCCAGCCCTATGCGTGATTGAAAGGGGGGAGCTCCCCCCCAACACCATGAAGGAAGGTGAAAAAAAAAATAGGAAGGCCAAGAAGAGCAAAGAGGGCAAACCCCCATCCCCCTGCTAGCAAGTTATCCCAAATGGGGGTTCTCAATATTCAGTCACTGTCTATATATTCCGGGTGCTGCCATCTCTCTGGTGGGGCAGCCCAGGAAAAAGTAAATCTTTGGGAATGTGGATGCATACCAAAAAAAAGGAAATGCAGGGGGTGAGGGGGGCCCAATCCAGCGTTCAATCGTCCATCATGGAAAAAAAGACACCCCAGTCCTTCGGGGCGACCGAGCCCCCAAAGTACTCTCTTGTAGTGTGAAACGCATCAACCGTGTCCCCATTCCCCCCTTGGATTGTATCCCTTCATATGCTTTTTATTCATTAAAAGATTTTTTGCATGCATTTTGGTGAAGAGTGCGGCCGTTCTGGAATGAAATTTATGTAGGAGGGAGTCTGAGTCCATTGCCAGGAGACTGGTAAAGTCTGAAGGGAACTGCTATGAACTGTCCTCCAAGAGCCGTGTAGTGTCTTCCCCTGACGGCTCTGGGGTGTGTGATACATGCCACCGGGCACCAGGCACACTGTGCTGTCGGATGAGCTGCTTTTCCTGGTGTCAGGGAGCGGGCTGTGCTTCGTTAGCCGGGCTTATGTGTTCCATCGGCACGGAGCGGGGGATATCAGGCGTCCATCTTCCCCGATCACGCGCATGTGCCTAGGAGCATTTTTTTAAAGGAAAAAATGTTGAAAAAGTGGCATGCTTACATAAAATTTGTCCATGTACAAATGGCATCCCTTACTGAACAGTGGTGACAACTAGTCCAACACTATCTTACCACTGCTCCCCATCTAGTCTGGGCATCCAGGGGGCTCCATTTTACTTTTCCCTCATAAATTCTAAAGTGGTATCGGGTCTGTCTTTAATATTGACTAGACCCTGGGCAAACATTTTCTTGGGCCCCCCCCCCGCTCCCTCCTAACTGGCTGTGATTGACAACAATTGCCAATGGCTCCCACTGTTGTGTCTGAGCCAACAAAAAGGGAGAGACCTGGGAGAGGTCTGCATGAAGGTAAATAACCTTCACCCTTTACAGCCACTTTAAAGCGGAGTTCCACCCAAAAATTGAACTTCCGCCTTAAGCACTCCTCACCCCCTTACATGCCACATTTGGAATGTAATTTTTTTGGGGGGGGAGTGTGTCCCCTGGTTACAGAGGGACTTCCTGTCCCTCTTCCACCTTCCGCCTCTGGGCCGCCTAGGCGACTCCTCCTCTCCTCCAAGGTGGCCCCTCCCTCCTGGCAATCTTCTGGGACACGTCACAGGTCCCAGAAGATTGATGGCCACTAGGGATGCGCAGCGCGACTCGCGCATGCGCAGTGGGTGCCCAGCCGTGAAGCGGGGCCGGGTGCCCACACTAGGAATGGCGGGGCCGTCGGGAGGGGCGGGGAGACGAGCGAGGCTTCGGGAGCAGCCGTCGCTGGACCGGGAGACAGGTAAGTTACTGTTTATTAAAAAACAGCAGCTACACTTTTTGTAGCTGCTGACTTTCAATAAACACATAACAGTCTGGAACTCCGCTTTAAGCCTTATGATAAAACAAGAATTGGGCATCCACATCTAAGAGTGGATTTATTAGAATAGTGGAAGTCATTAGATAGGAACACTGCTCTGAAGTGAAATATTTTGCCTGACATTTGGATGCTTCCCCCATATTTAGATCTATTGCACATCAGCAATATTTAACTTGTCCCCATCTGGCTTATGGTACAATGACGGCTGGACGGGACCGCTTTTGTTATGGTAGAATGTCATATTATGTCCTCCTATTCTTGATGTGCAGCACGGCGATCAGTGGTGAGCTGTGTCCCTTGGACACAGTGCATCAACAATCATGGTAAGGAGCCAATGACCTAGGCTCTGCACCATGTGATCAGCTGTGTCCAATCACAGCTGATCCCATGTAAACTTATCAGCATTCCCTTTCCTCAGCGCTCTCACTGTCTGAGGAAAGGGAAGCCAATATGCGGCTTTTCTGTGACAGGGGACATTTACACTGGTAATCAGTGCAGCCTCATCAGTGCAGTCTCATCAGTGTAGTCTCATCAGTGCAGTCAGATCAGTACCAGTCAGTGCAGTTTATTAGTGCCCATCAGTGCAGCCTCAATAGTGTAGTTTCATCAGTGCAGCCTCATCAATGCAGTCTCATCAGTGCAGCCTCATCAGTGCCCATCAGTGCAGCCTCATCATTGTTGCCTCATCAGTGCAATCTCATCAGTGCAGCCTAATTAGGGCCCATCAGTGCAGTCTCATCTGTGTCAATCAGCACAGTCTCATGAGTGCAGTTTCATCAGTGCAATCTCATCAGTGCAGCCTAAGCACTGCCCATCAGTGCAGTCTCATCAGTGCCCATCAATGCATTCTCATCAGTGCTGCCTCATTGGTGCCCATCAATGCAGTCTCACCATTGCAGTCTCTCCGGTGCAGTCTCATCAGTGCCCATCAGTGCAGCCTGATCAGTGCCGATCAGTGCAATCTATCAGTGCCCATCAGTGCAGCCTATCAGTGTCCATCAGTGCAGCCTATCAGTGTCCTTCAGTGCAGCATATCCATGTCCACCAGTGCAGCCTTATCAGTGCCCATCAGTACTGTCTATCAGTGCCCATCAGTGCAGTCTAGCAGTGTCCATTAGTTCAGCCTATCAGTGTCCACTAATGAAGCCTCATCAGTGACCATCAATGCAGCCTAACAGTGCCCATCAGTGCAGCCTATCAGTGCCCATCAGTGCAACCTATCAGTGACCATCAGTTCAGCCTCATTAGTGCCCATCAGTGCAGCCTATCAGTGCCCATCAGTGCAGCCTATCAGTGCCCATCAGTGCAGCCTTTCAGTGTTCATCAGTGCAGCATCATTAGTGGCAATCAGTGCAGCCTCATCAGTGACCATCAGTGCATCCTATCAGTGTCTATCAGTGCCCATCAGTGCAGCCTATCAGTGTCCATCAGTGCAGCCTATCTGTGTCCATCAGTGCAGCCTATCAGTGCCCATCAGTGCATCCTATCAGTGTCCACCATGAAGCCTCAGCAGGCAATCCACAGGCAGCCAGTTAAATGGGATATCACATTGGGGAGAAAGAGCTACCTGCCAGTCAGCTGTCAGTGTCCTTCAGTGCAGCCTATCCATGTCCACAAGTGCAGCCTCATCAGTGCCCATCAGTACTGTCTATCAGTGCCCATCAGTGCAGCCTAGCAGTGTCTATCAGTGCAGTCTATCAGTGTCCATCAGTGCAGCCTATCAGTGTCCACCAGTGCAGCCTCATGAGTGACCATCAGTGCAGCCTATCAGTGTCCATCAGTGCAGCCTATCAGTGTCCATCAGTGCAGCCTATCAGTGCCCATCATTGCAGCCTATCAATACCCATCAGTGCAGCCTATCAGTGTCCCTCAGTGCAGCCTATCAGTGTCCACCAGTGCAGCCTCATCAGTGCCCATCAGTGCAGCCTATCAGTGACCATCAGTGCAGCCTCATCAGTGACCATCAGTGCATCCTATCAGTGTCCATCATGTAGCCTCATCAGGCAATCCACAGGCAGCCAGTTAAATGGGATATCACATTGGGGAGAAAGAGCTACCTGCCAGTCAGCTCACTCCACATCTGATCCGCGGGATCTCAGTGCTGCCGCTCCCACTTCAAACCCATTACCGAGCTCCACCTGCAGCCGCAGCCTTCTTCCGTCCGCACAGACAGCATCAGGGTGGGGCCTGAGAGTGAGTGGCACATCTGCCCCCCCCGCTCTCTGTGGACTACCGCCGTGCTGCCTCAATGTACCTGGTTGCACAAACAGTGGCATCATGGGGTGAGAGGTGGCCCCTGATGTGCGTGCAGTGCAGGCTCCAGGGGCAGCTGCTTCAGGCCCCAAAACAATGACAAGACCCAGGGCAGCTGCCCCATTTGCCCCACGTTAAAGACGGCCCTGACCCTCACACAGAGCTTGTACATTTTCACCCTATATGTGGCATGCTTGCTGGAGAGATGTTGCTTATTGCAACCCTGCCAGTAAAATGTACAAGAGACTTGTCTATGCAGTGGTTTAGTTGGGACCTATACAATTTGTGGGGCAGGTCATTTATGAGGGGCCAAATTTTGTGGAGCTGATCATAGACAGGGTTACCCAGGGGATGCCAGAGGGCATTGTCGCTGAAATGTATAAAATGCATTATTATCTTATATCTTCTGGCCATTGCAGCAGAGAACACAGGCATATGATGAATTGGGTCTGTGGACCAATATGACTGCAATTCATTCTTTTTTGTACTGCTAATGTTAAGGGTTAGGCTCAAAAAAGTTTTAAATTTGGAAACCGTGATAGCTTTTCACTGAATTTGCCTGGCAAGGTATGAATTTGGGTTGGTGGGGATGTACTGTTGGGTATAAACATTACTTTATACTTTACTACAATCAAATTATAGAGGTCTTTGGTGAAAAACAGCTAAAAAAAGACATGGGGTGTTAATAAGTTTGCTGTTTCCGGCTGGGCTGGGCTAGACTGGGCTTGGAATTGGGGGTTAAGGGGTGCTGCTGAATCTGGGGGCAGCCAATTGGGGTTTGCAAACACCTCTGGAAGACTACTGTGGGCCTATGCTCAAATTCTTGGGGGCTGTGGTTGCACTAAGCTTGTACTATTGATTGTACTGCACTGCTTATGCACGCCACTTCACCATGAAATACTGCAGTGCTGGTGTCTAAAAAGCCAGGCTGTACTAGGCCACTGGTGCTTGCCAGATCACCAAAAGGAGCGCTATTACTTGCGCCCTGCTGCATCTGAGCATAATTATGCATTTCTAGCACTGCAGCAACATGGGGTCGGTACACTTGGTTTGAGCAGAGACCTCTTCACAATCGTCCGAGCTAGCTGTCAGGGTGCCGCTGCTTTCTACAGGTTCATATTCTGAGCCTGATGCTCACAGTGAGGCCTTCCCTTCGCTCTTATCTGTCATGCTTAAAATCCTGTAGGCCTACTCACTAGTGTACCTTTCTTTGCATATTTTGGCCACTAAGTTTACAGGTACCTAGTGGTGACTTTGGAAAAAAGAGCTAGTGCTATTAGACATCAGGCCTGATATTGCTAACACTGCGGTTTTGTGGACAATGTACAGTATCAGCAGTGGCAGTGATCAGAAAAATTATACTGACATTGCACTTGTTGGGGGGGGAGGGCAAACTAAACGTGCTGGCAGTGATCAGGGCTGATCTTGCTAAGACTGCGTTTTTAGGGACATTATACTATTGGGGACACTAGTATACTTCTGATCATGATCAAAATACTGATCCGTACAGACACTACAGTATCTCACAAAAGTGAGTACACCCCTCACATTTTTGTAAATATTTTATTACATCTTTTCATGTGACAACACTAAAGAAATTACACTTTGCTACAATGTAAAGTAGTAAGTGTACAGCTTGTATAACAGTGCAAATTTGCTGTCCCCTCAAAATAACTCAACACACAGCCATTAATGTCTAAACTGCTAGCAACAAAAGTGCTCACACCCCTAAGTGAAGATGTCTCAATTGAGCCCAAAGTGTAAATATTTTGTGTAGCCACCATTATTTTCCAGCACTGCCTTAACCCTCTTGAGCATGGAGTTTACCAGAGCTTCACAGGTTGCCACTGGAGTCCTCTTCCACTCCTCCATGATAACATCACAGAGTTGGTGGATGTTAGAGACCTTGCACTCTTCCATCTTCCGGTTGAGGATGCCCCACAGATGCGCAATAGGGTTTAGGTCTGGAGAGATGCTTGGCCCGTCCATCACCTTTACCCTCAGCTTCTTTAGCAAGGCAGTGGTCGTCTTGGAGGTGTGTTTGGGGTCGTTATCATATTGGAATACTGCCCAGTCTCTGAAGGGAGGGGATCATGCTCTGCTTCAGTATGTCACAGTACATGTTGGCATTCATGGTTCCCTTAATGAACTGCAGCCATTGCCCCCTTTGGAGTTTCTGAAAGTAGTGGTTCACCTGTCACTCTGCCCTCAATCACACTGTTTCCTTTCATCCGGAGTCATGAAGAACAGGCCGGTACTTGTGTTTTGTTTTTTTATTGGGGGATTAAACTTGGATAGAGATTGGGATGTTATGGGATTCCCAGTGAATTGGATTGAAACTTGAACCGGACCATCTATATACACGTCCTGTATATACACTCCTCTTCCTCCAGCACGCACTTGCTTCTTGGTAAACTCACGTTCCGCTCTCCTGCACAAACTTCTTTGGCCTAGCTAGCACATGGTGAGGCCTGCTCTTAATTAGTAAAGCCTCCGAACCGCCCTTTGTAGGCGGGCCCCTATAGTGTAGGAAAGGTTAGTTGAAGTGCTAGCTAGCCATGATGGACTACTGCTCGCACCCCATTCTCTTCCAGGCCCTGCCAGCCCTCCTGGCTGCAATGGCCTTCTCCACTGCCACAGTGACACCACAGTCTCAACTGGCTCTTGCACCCTTCTCAGGCTGTCTCTCACCCCAATCTGCTCCGGCGTGCCTCTTCCAGCTTCCCAGGTTGTGTATCACTCACCGACTCCTGACACTTGTAGTTCCTCTCCTGGAGATCTCTCTGGCAGTAATCTCTCCTGCTGCCCTTCTTTTGCTCTCTCACTTGTGCCTCTGTTCAGGTATCTCACACTCCTTCCGGATGCACCCAAGCCCCAGACCGAGATCACCCCCCCAAACTGGGGGCTCCCTCAAGGCCCCGACTGCCTCCGTACTACTACATCTTCATCTCTTCTACCCAAACTCCCCTCCCTGGCTGGGCTGACCCCAAGTATTTGAGAAGGCCTGCCCCCTGCCAATTCAGATTGGGGATTGGTCAGGGCTTCCCAAAAACCTCAGGCAGTTCCACCCCTCTTCCACACCCTTTCTTCTGGAACCTTCTAGAAGCAAAAAGGGAGGTAACCGCGAGGTATCACTACCTGTGAGTCACCAACCACTCCCTGAGCCACTCCCAGCCCAGAATCAAAACAATCAGGCCTGACATCCAGTCAGGTCTGACTAAATTTGTCTCACCTAGCAAAAATCTCTCTCTAGCACCTACCTGAAGTAGAGGGTTCTACACTCACCCCCCACCAAACCCCAGCTGGTCCCTAGCTGGGAAAAAATTAGAAAGAATGGCTCCTGGGCCCAGGAGCAAAAGCATCCCATAAAGTAAAAGGGAGGGGGAAAAGGGAACAAACTTGGATGGGGACTACAAAAATAATTTAAGTACAAAAATAGACATCATCTCTGTAAATTATTTACACCTCTACAGTATAGACAAGACACTCCTAGCTACAATTCCTTCAACTCACAGCACAAATCAGCATGACCAATATACAAATTCGAGCCAGAGCATCTCTACTTGGAGAAAAATACTCCTCTCCTAAAAATGTAGAGAAGATTTTGACTTTCACTGGAGAGCATGGACAGTTGTCCCATCCCAACGATCCTAAGAGAAGATAGAACAACAACCTAATCTAAATTCTAACTAAAACACGGCACACATACTCTCCTGGGAGGGGGTTATAGGCCTGCCAGCAGAATAAAACATATACAGCACACCATAACACGTTTTCCTGTCAGGTCTGTCATTAGGAGATTAGAACAAAAACAGTAAAAGGGAAGAAACACATGGTAAATGGACAGACTTTAAAGTTCCTGATGGGAGGGGCCCCTTCTCAAACAGCAGGATCCTCCAAGGTTAAGTTGTACAAGTACAAGCCTTACCCCAACGTCCTTTCAACAGAAAAGTTCCTCCATTGGGCGCAGGGTGACAGGCTGGCTTGATACTGAAAAGTCAGGGAAATGAGAAGAAACAAAGAACCACATTGCACTTCAGGCAGTCTCTGTGGCTTGGCCTATGCATTAATTGGCTCCTTACAGTCCTTCTTTAAGCATAAAACCGAGGGTATGGTAGCCGTACCTGACCCCCCTTCTTCTGTCTCCCTAGAGACTGAGTAACATTGAGTCGGCCGACCCACTTTGACAACCAGCACTCGGTCTCTGTAAATAGATCTCCCGATCAGCCATTCGTTCTTAATACCCACGAACCGGGCCCACAGCTTATTATCTGGCCCTCTTTGTGGCTTTGGGACATGCAGAAAATCCCAAACTAAATCATCCTCCCAATCTCCACGAGAGCTCTCCACGATCTCCATAGTTTGGGATGGGACATAGGGGAAGTCCAGGCCCCACTCCAAGGCTACCCTCCGCTGCATTTCCCTCTGGAACCAGGACAGCCTTGGCAACTCTCTCGGATTCCCTCTCCCAGGAAGAATGTCAGTTTCAGGTGATCTCATCACCCATTGGTGATAAGCAGGTGCCCTGGTCTGAGTGGTGGAAGGTCTGCGCAAGAAACGCTGCTGGATATTGACTAAGGCTCCTGCAGTAGGTTTGGGTGTCACGGTGGGTTCTTGCTCTACTTCTAGCTGGGCTCCAGTCTCCCACTCCTTATCTGGGTTTGAACCCGGGGAGGACCACTCCGTCAACCTCTCTAGTGACCCAAATTCTGCCTGCAGTCTGGGGGAATCCAGATCAAAGACCCAGCCCTCACACTCCCCATCCAGCTCACCTGGGAACACACTCTGCCCTCTCGCTGACTGGGCTGAAATTGGGGTAGCAGGAGACTTAGGATTGGCCGGCTCTTCAGGAACTTTAACTGGCTCCTGCACGGCAGTACTCACAGTTGCCAGGTCCCTGGCCAGGCCACAGGTCTCCGCAGCTTCTCCTCCCTTGATGTCTTCTGTATTTACAGGGGGGTCGCCAGGCCGCAACTCTACTCCACCTTTGGGTGGTGATTTCAGGCCCTCTCCTGCCTTCCAGAAATTCTGGAAATTTGCAGACGGCAAAGCCCTGAGTGCAGGTCCACTGTATAGTAGCGTGGCTCCTGCATTGTAGACACCAGCCAGGTTAGCGGTTCATCACGATCACCACACTGGGCCCAGCCAGTGACCTCCGCAGTTGGAATCCGGCATTCCGGGCATATCAGGCACAGCCGCTCAGCTTCCTCAATCACTCATCGAGTCCCCAGCGAGGCTCCAGTGGGACACCGGTGTCCACCAATGTCCGCTCCGGCTTCTCCAGCAACCATGTCAGAGCTGGAACAAGACAACCATCCTCTGCCATCTTCCACTGCTTCGTGGTGTCTGGTGCTAGCAGGAAGCATTGAGTCTCCTTCAGGGTGTGGCACCGCCCCCTCATTTCCAGACCGGCTGGCGCCAAGAGATCTGATAGGCAGGCTCACTCTTGGTCACGCTGCTGTAACCCCCTTGAGTGAAGGATGGAAACTTGCAGATATGCTGATGCTAGCAGGACTTGTCCAGGCATGCTGACCTTTCTGGTTGCCAGTAGCAACAGTAAATTTAGTAGTCCCTGTCTTTCTGAAGGGAACACTTTCAGCACAGTTCTGCCCACAGGCACCCACGGGCTTACCCCGATCACCCCGGGCAAAAGGAAACAGTTCCAGGCACACTTCACTGTAAGCAGGAGCTTGGAGCAAAAGTTCAAAAGGCCCAGCATTTACAGATTGCTGGATGTATTTGTAATCCAGTGAGGGATGTCCAACCTTTGCAGAGAGCTGGACATATTTGTAATCCATGGGCGCGATCGGCCGTCATGGTTTCCATGGGTGGCAGCACATGTTACAAAGTCACTGTATTGCAGGATGTTGTTTTCAAGTGTCCGCCCCAAAGCCGGTTGGAGAAACTGGGTAGATAGGAGCAGCAAATGGCGACTTCACGGGTTCAGTCCTCACTAACATTGAAACAATACAGTTGCCTGGCTCAGTTCACTGTGGTTGCTAGGGGTAAAGACTGCAGTTTTACAGGTGAATCCCGGATGACGCCCCAAATGTAACCATTGCTCCCTTGGGGGTTGCTGAAAGTAGTGGTTCACCTGTCACTGTGCCCTCAATCACACTGTTTCCTTTCATCCGGAGTCATGAAGAACAGGCTGGTACTTGTGTTTTGTTTGTGTTTTTTATTAGGGGATCAAACTTGGATAGGAATTGGGATATTATGGGATGCCCAGTGAATTGGATTCAAACTTAAACCGGACCATCTATATACACGTCCTTCTCTTCCTCCAGCACACACTTGCTTTTTTAGTAAACTCCTGTTCCGCTCTCCTGCACAAACTTCTTCAGCCTTGCTAGTACATGGTGAGGCCTGCTCTTAATTAGCAAAGCCTCTGAACCGCCCTTTTAGGCAGGGACCGCGGGCCCCTATAATGTAGGAACTGTCTCTCACCCCAATCTGCTCTGTCGTCCCTCTTCTAGCTTCCCAGGGTGTGTATCACTCACCCATCCTGACACTTGTAGTTCCTCTCCTGGAGATCTCTCCGGCAGTACTCTCTCCTGCTCTCCTCCTCTTGTTCTCTCACTTGTGCCTCTGTTCCGGGATCTCACACTCCTCCCTGATGCTCCTAAACCCCAGGCCAAGGTCACCACCCCCAGACAGGGGGCTCCCTCAAGGCCCAGACAGCCTCCGTTCTACTTCATCTCCATCTCTTCCACCCAAACTCCCCTTCCTGGCTGGGCTGACCCCAGATATTTGAGAAGGCCTGCCCCCTGCCAATCCAGATTGGGGATTGGTCAGGGCTTCCCAAAAACCTCAGGCAGTTCCACCCTTCTTCCGCGCCCTTTCTTCTAGAAACTTCTAGAAGCAAAAAGGGGAGGTAACCGAGAGGTATCACTACCTGTGAGTCACCAACCCCTCCCTGAGTCACTCCCAGCCCAGAATCAAAACAGACAGGTCTGACTAAATTTGCCTCACAATTTTCCTAGCAAAAATCTCTCTCTAGCAACTACCCAAGGTAGCGGATGCTACAGAGCTGTAGCTCCCTAGCGTCGGCAGCACTCATGCAGCCCCAGATCATGATACTCCCACCACCATGCTTAACTGTAACCAAGACACACTTGTCTTTGTACTCTTCACCTGGTTGCCGCCCCACACGCTTGACACCATCTGAACCAAATAGGTTTATCTTGGTCTCATCAGACCACAGGACATGGTTTCAGTAATCCATGTGCTTAGTCTGCTTGTCTTCAGCAAACTGTTTGAGGGCCTTCTTGTGCATCATCTTTAGAAGAGGCTTCCTTATGGGGTGATAGCCATACAGACCAATTTGATGCACTGTGCAGCGTAAGGTCTGAGCACTGACAGGCTGACCCCCCCACCCCTTCAACCTCTGCAGCAATGCTGGCAGCACTCATACGTCTATTTCCCAAAGACAACCTCTGGATATGACGCTGAGCATATGCACTCAACCTCTTTGGTCGACCATGGCGAGGCCTGTTCTTAGTGGAATCTGTCCTGTTAAACCGTTGTATGGTCTTGGCCACCGTGCTGTAGCTCAGTTTCAGGGTCTTAGCATTCTTCTTATAGCCTAGGCCATCTTTATATAGAGCAACAATTCTTTTTTTCAGATCCTCAGATAGTTATTTGCCATGAGGTGTTATGCTGAACTTCCAGTGACCAGTATGAGAGAGTGAGATAGTGAGAGCGATAACACCAAATTTAACACATCTGCTGCCCATTCACACCTGAGACCTTGTAGCACTAATGAGTCACATGACACCGGGGAGGGAAAATGGCTAATTGGGCTCAATTTCAACATTTTTACTTAGGGGTGTACTCACTTTTGTTGCCAGCGTTTTAGACATTAATGACTGTGTGTTGAGTTATTTTGAGAAGACAGCAAATTTACACTGTTATACAAGGCTGTACACTCACTACTTTGCATTGTAGCAAAGTGTAATTTCTTCAGTGTTGTCACATGAAAAGATGTAATAAAATATTTACAAAAATGGGAGGGGTGTACTCACTTTTGTGATATACTGCATACTAGTGTCAGTGACCAGCGACTTATAGTGTGATTGTGATAGTGTGGTAGGCAATCTGGCGCTAACTGACACTGGCTGGGAGGTACACTGACACTGATGTCGCAAGTGACACTAATACAGTGATCAGCATACCTCCCAACTGGGACCGTCCCAAGATTTCAAGTAATTCCCAGGCAGATCTGGGCTGAAGTCACGGAGCCCAGTGCCAGAACAAGTTCCGACACTGGGCTCCACTCAGTAGTAGTATCCTCAATGGGTGCAATGTGTGCTCTCACACACAGCACCCATGAGGATTTCTGCCAGCAGAGCTTGCTCTCTGCTCCCCCCCTCCTCAATGCAGACAGTTGCTAGGACCACTGGCATCCTAGCAACCAATTACACAATTTTCAGGTTACCTCCCAGTTCCTCCCTTCACCTTCTGCTCCCGCTTTGTGCCTTTCAGTGGCTCCTCTGGTAAGGAATCTTTACTATGATGATGACTCACCTCGGGTCACAGCCTTGAACAAGACCGTGACCCGAGGCACTGAAGTCGGGTCTAGACGGACCCTTAATGAACTTTAGAACCCTGCCAGGGTCAACCCTCCATACGACTAGTGACATAATC
>BLSH010101120.1:379736-406895 GCA_018402905.1 Glandirana rugosa | reverse complement strand
GTAAGAGAGCTGGGGGGCATTTGTAAGAGGTAATAGAGCTGTGGGGGGGATTTTTGTGAGGTGTACTGGGGGGAAGTGTGAAATTATTGCTTTGTTTTTTTGGAGGGGAGGGAGTGTGATTTTTTGCTGAAAGGGTAAGGTGGGGGAGAGTATTGCTTGCGAGGGGTAATTTTGCACTCTCCTTACCCCTACACTGTGTGTTCCTGCTGACTTTTACTATGCATTACACATGCCTGTTCCCTGCATTCTGTGCATTATGTACTCCTGGACCCTGCTCTCTTTGTGTCATACTGTATACTCCTAAACCCAGTACTGACCATAGCCCTCTCTGCATTACATACTCCTGATCCTTGAACACATTGCATTACACACCCTGGACCCCTGCACCCTCCGTTATGTATCTTATGTTGGAAGAGCAACAGCATAGTAGCTTTATATACTGTATATACTGAACTATACATGCACATTATACCTGTCTATACCTGCAGGTGGCGATGTAGTATTTTAGAGTATAGTACATGTATTCTATGATATGAGAGGAAGTACCGTTCATCCTCTTTGTGGACTTGTTTGTTATTAAGCTCCTGTTTAGTTTCTGTTCACGTTCTCATTCTGTAAGACATGTTATGTAATTCTCCATGAAGCATAATGTTATATCCAAGAAGCTTCCAAAGCATGATTTCAATACTCAGCTAATAGGTTATGGGCCCAGCACGATTCCGCTGTTTACCCAGCAGGCTCCCAGGCATCCAGATGCACTGGAAAGAGAATCCTGCAACTCAGTGAGTAAAGTAAGTCTGTGAGTACTGTAGGCAAACTACTGAAGGATGGCAGATGGTTCAGATGTGAAGTTTGCAATAGCAAAGCTGAACAATGCCAACTACCAGCTGTGGAAATTTAAGCTACAAATGCTTCTCGGCAAGGATGACTTGTGGCAAGTGCTGAATATAGACAGACCCACAGACCAAGAGACAGAGGATTGGGAAAGGAAGGATAGACAGGCAAAAGCAATTATAAGCTTACTAATAGATGACCAGTGTATATGAAATATTATACAACATTAATGTTGTGTAATATTTCATATACAACCAGCTTATCCACATAAGAACAAAGAGAAAACGGCCAAAGGTATGTGGACTTCATTGCAGAAGTCTCAACAGTAAGCTCTTTCTACTAAGAAAATTATATAAAATGGAGTGCGCATGCGAGGAGCTCCATGGCGGCTGCCTAACACAGGAGCTCCGTCTCATCCCGGCCCTTCGGAGCTTTCTATGCCAGCAGCGGAACCCGGCTGACCCGCTCATGCAGCGATAAGGAAGGGGTCTACACCAGGACCGACCCGGAGCAGAAATGGGGATCGGGCCCGAACCATGTCCTCTGATCCTGGCCTCTTCTCCAAAATCGAGGCCTCGGCTTCGGCCTAGCAGGCGAGCGGATCTCGAGGCTCCCAGGTGACGGGGGTGTAGTGCCCCTGGACGCGGTGGGGATCTGTTCAGGGGTCTCTACAGGTTCTCTAACCCTTTAGGAACCCTCCTAGAGAAATTCAATTACTAATTTCAACGGACATGGCTTCTCTTATATAGGGGTGAGAACCCTCATTGAAACACAAAGACCAAGCTTAATTTAACTGTTTCAATCAGCCTGGGCCTTTGAGATCTTTAGAAGCTTTCTGGTTAAATCATATACACTGCAGGATTGAAGCATCCTTCTTCAGTAGTGATTCTCCCTATCCTAATATTGACACATTGCTTGCCTCTATATTACTCTTTAAGCTTTGTTACAAGGATAACCTACTTCTCATTATTTGGGAGCTCTGAGGGGAGAGAACAACTCTACCCACTTTGTTGGTATACTACTCTATGCCCTGGATATGCAGTCGGGAGCAGTTAGAAGGGATCTTTCCCGTCAACCGGGTTTTGATAACCCAGCCCCTAAAGGCCTTCAGGGGTCTAAAGGCCCCCCCCAACCCTTGGGTCCATAGAGGAGGTGGAAACAGGGTCTGATGGAGGTTCCCATGTTCTATCCTCTCCGGGGCCTCCTCCGGGTTCTCTACCTTCGGCACAGACCCTCTCTCCGGCCTCCACAATGTCACTATTAGAATGGACCTTAGATGAACTCATAACAACACCCTTCAAAGATCAGAGTCCGGGTAACCCACTAGCGGACCCGGCTACACCACCAGCCTTAATACCTCAACCAGACCTCCAAATGATGATGGACGTTTTCTCCAAGATGCTCTCTAAGGGCTTTGCCCGAACAGCTTCTCAGATTACCTCGGTGATTCAGGCTGATCTTCAGGGCCTGGGTACTAGAATAGACATAATAGAACAGAAGACGGACCAATCATTTTCTAGAATCAACCAAAACACAGCGCGTATTCAGGATCTCCAAGATCAACTGGAAGCGGCTTTTTCCAAAATAGAGATTTGGAAAATCGCTCTAGACGCTACAACTTTCGAATCCGGGGTATTCCGGAGGTCATCACAGATGTGCGTACAACAGTGATCGAATTTATTAAAGAAATCATCCCAGGTATCCCGGAATACCGTCTAGAACTTGACAGGGCTCATAGAGCTCTCCAGCCCCCGAGGTCCGATGGCCTTCCTAGAGACATAGTGGTGAAACCACACTTTTACAGAGTTAAAGAGGAGATCATGAAGGCCTCAAGATCCAATCCCAATCTCTCTATTCAAGGCCACTCTGTCCAAGTGTTCACAGATTTATCTCCGACTACTATACAAAAAAGGAGATCTCTCAAGCCCCTTCTGGAAATTCTCAATAAATCCTCCATCAAATACTGGTGGTCTTTCCCCTTCCGGCTGTCTTTCATCGTCAAAGGCAAGAAATTTGGTTTTTCTTCATTCCAAGAAGGAGAACAGCTACTGATCAAACTCAACTTCATATCACTGGACTCTTCCCAGTCATCTGCCTCTCTTCACAAGAACGTGGGATATTCCAAGAGAACATCCCCTCAGTGCCCCATACTCCCAATGTGGCAGAGACAGCAAAAGAAGAAGGCCAAGGATGCTCACCCTCCATGACTTCTGTCCTGCTCTTCCTGTTGTTGATCACCACTCGGGTCATTTAAGACTCCTTCTCACCGGATTCTTCTGTATTCTTGTTTCCTTCACCTTGGGGGTCTTTAAAAATATTTGTTTGTTTACTTTTATCTTCAATATGCATTTCTAGCCATGTCATTCTCTGGGGGGTCTGGGGTTGGCTCTCATCCATGCCTTTTCCTGGGCCTTGCCCACTTTGAGGAGGCTGGAGGTGGGCCGGCTATGGGATGCCCTCTTTGATTGTATGCTAGTTTGGTTTTATTATTGCATACTCCACTCAACATACTGAGGTCTTTCTAAACGGATCTCTAAGGGTCTTTGATATAACTGTTTTAATTGTTGGTTCTCTTTAGTCATGGAACCGGAGGGACCCGATATGCAGGTCTCGACGGATCCGTCCGGTTATCCCAGACTCATACAGTAAGGAGCCCCTCCGAAGGTGCTCGATGTTCACCCTTAGCCTAAGATATTTATGCCACTAGTGAGTTAGCCACCAGTTTAATTCTTGTTTGGCTTCAAGAAGTGGCCGGGAGGGAGGCCATGCTCCTCCCTCTGATTTAGGGATGCTTTGAATGGTACTCCCTGGATCAGACGTAGTTCTGCTGTATGGGCAGACACTTTTGTTACGTTTTCTGGTAGTGAGGAGTCTATTTAGTCTCCTCCCTCCCAGGAATTTGG
Organism: Glandirana rugosa; assembly: GCA_018402905.1. NCBI lineage: Eukaryota > Metazoa > Chordata > Amphibia > Anura > Ranidae > Glandirana > Glandirana rugosa. The sequence goes on along the minus strand of BLSH010101120.1, from coordinate 403,158 downwards.
GGGAAATCGTGGCATCCTCCCTCTATTTGTTCTCTTTGTCTCTTCTCTATCTCTCTTACCCTATGCTATTGTTACCCTTCTGTTTTTACTTCTTCCTTTCAGACACCAAGAAAGTTTACCTAGTAGAAGGCCACCATGGTCCAACTACATCATCACTGGACTGGACGGGCTCCTCTTCAGGTCTGCTTGGGTTTGGGTGAGTCCTTGCCTGTTGCAACATATAGATCAATATTTACATGGCACCCATGTCTAATAATTTACCTTCATTCCTGAGAGTGGCATCTCATAACGTGCGGGGCCTCAACTCCCCGGTAAAACGGAAAAAGTACTTTAATTTAGCCCGTTCCCATCACCTAGATATAGTCATGATTCAAGAAACCCACTTCACTGAGCGATTTACCCCCAAATATATTCACTCATGTTATCCACAGTTTTACCTGGCAAATGCTTCAGATAAAAAAAGAGGAGTAGGGATTTTCTTCGGTAAGCACTTAGCGTTTACTCTAATGGAGGAAATCAAGGACCCAGATGGGAGATTTCTTTTCCTGAAAGGGTCCCTGGGGGGGTGTTGTATTCTCTCGTGTCATATTATGCCCCAAACTCCGGTCAGGTCAAATTTTTTCAAGGGTTATTTGAGCGCATCCTTCCACTCATTGAGGGGAAAGTCATCCTGGGAGGGGACTCGAACTTAGCCCTCGATCCTATTCTTGACAAATCTGGCTCAGGAATACCCCGTCTTCTTCAGCCCCCGAAGCTTAGCCTTAAGTTTGCTAGACTCCTCTTCTCCATAGGTTTTATAGATATCTGGAGAGAATTGAACCCAAAGGTGAGGGACTACTTGTACTATTCAGCCCCTCATAAGAGTATGGCAAGAATAGATCACATCTTTGTTCCAGCATCTTTATCCCCATTAGTTCTTAAAGCTTCCATTAGGGACTCTTCCCTGTCTGATCATTCCCTAGTAACCATACACATCAAAGTTGATCCAGGTGGGGTGAGGAACCCCCAGTGGCGCCTTAATGAATCACTCCTGAACAACCCAGTGCACTGTACTATGTTAGAGAAGGAACTTAAAGAATATTTCCACAGGAACGATACTGGGGAAGTTTCTCCCTCTATTTTATGGGCAGCCCACAAAGGGGTTATGAGAGGGAATATCATCCAATTATCAGCCAGATTAAAAAGGGAGAGGATGATGGAGATAGAGAGGCTGGAGAATAACTTTCAAGATCTTGCTAGGTTACATAAGAAGCATCCGACCCATCAATATTGGTCTCGACTTGAAGCGGGAAGAGTTGCCTTGAACCTGGCACTTACCACCAAAGCTGAGAAGCAAATTCAATGGTCCAGAGCACACTGGTATTTAAAAAGAGATCACATAGGCCCTAAACTGGCTGCCAGGCTGTCCCCCAGATTCCGCACCTTCTCCTTCCCTAAGATTAGGGACCACTCGGGCTCTCTCACTCAGAACCCGAAAAGAATCATGACCTCCTTCCAAAACTTTTACGCCACACTCTACAACAAAGGGCAAACAGCTTCTCCCTCTTACCTCGAAGCCTTTCTGAATTCCATCACCCTTCCTAGACTGTCGGAAGACCATGTTGCTTCCCTAGAATTACCATTTAGTGATGCAGAGGTGCTGGAGGTGATTAAAAATCTCAAGAAAGGCTCAGCCCCGGGCCCGGACAGCTTCTCCACGGGCTACTATAAAACATTTGGTCCAGTACTATCCCCATACCTAACAAAATTCTTTAACTCCCTAAGATCTGGATCTAGCCTTCAAAGCGATGCCAATAGAGCATTTGTGTCGGTCATTCCCAAACCTGGAAAGGATCTATCTGATGTCAGTAGCTATAGACCCATTTCTTTGATAAATAATGATCTTAAAATTATGACTAAAGTTCTAGCTAATAGACTGTCTAAATGTATAGGCCAATACATACACAGGGATCAAGTAGGTTTTATCCCAGGAAGGCAAGGCCCCGACCAGATTCGTAGAGCAGTGGATATTATATCTCTACTTAACTCAAACTGGGACGGGAATCCTACCAGGGAGGGTTATATTCTATCGGTTGACTTGCAAAAAGCTTTTGACACGGTAGATTGGGCGTATCTTTTTGCAGTTTTAAAGAGATGGGGTTTTGGACCTGGATTTATCCAAACTCTAGAAGCCCTTCACTCAAATCCTAGCGCCCAAGTCAAATTGCACAACTTTTATTCCGGTCTCTTCCCTATCTATCGCGGCACTAGACAAGGATGCCCCTTGTCCCCTTTGATCTTTGCAATTGTGATGGAGTCTTTGGCTATTGCTATCAGAGACAACCCAGATATCCACGGGATTTCTTGTGGCCAGCACTCACATAAGTGTGCGCTCTTCGCGGACGATTTACTCCTATTCATCTCTTCTCCCCTCAAGTCCACCCCTAAGATCATTCAGCTTCTTCAAATTTTCGGCGAAATCTCAGGGCTCTGGGTAAATTGGTCTAAATCAGCGGCTCTAAATATTTCTGTGCCAGAACAGACTATACTTAGAATCAAAAACCAGTATAAGTTCTCCTGGAAATCTTCCCAGCTCCCCTATCTGGGGGTCAGTTTGGCAGCCAACATCAACAAACTCTTTGAAGCAAATTATCCCCCTCTCCTAAAGAAATTAGCTCAGGACCTATCTAATTGGGACCAGGAGGGCATTTCCTGGCTGGGCAGGCTACATGCGATTAAGATGACCCTTCTCCCTAGGATCTTATATTTCTTTAGAGCTCTTCCCATTCAAGTAAGGAAATCTGACCTGCATAAACTGCAATCCCAGATCTTAAAATTCATCTGGGCCCATAAAGGCCCCAGATGCTCAGCCAAGGTACTCTTTAGGAAACGGAGTCAAGGGGGACTTGGTCTCCCACACTTCTTTAAATACTATCAGGCGGCTCAACTGGCCCAGTTCTCAATCGTCTTTTCTAGTGGGTACATGCCGGATTGGGTCAAAATAGAGAGACAGGCAGTTCCCCACAACACTATTGACTATCTGTTAGGCATCCCCTCTATATCAAGACCCTCAATTCTCTCCCCTACATTGTCTCACTCTATGGCCCTCTGCGACTCGGTTCTCAAGTCCCCCAACTTAATCTCTGCTCTTTGTCCTCTCACACACCTTTTTCATAATCCCCTATTCCATCCCGGTTTAGATATTAAGGCATTTAAATGGTGGACAGATAAGGGGTTATATCATATAGGTCACTTCCTATCTCTGGCCATTGTCGTTCTCCCACTTCGTTAATAAGCTTGACATGCCACTCTTGGAAAAATCCAGTTTCCTCCAAATACACCACTTCCTTTCCACTTGGTGGAATTCAAGGAAGGGTCAGTCAGTCATTACCTCATTTGAACAGTGGTGCTCGGGATCGATGGTTATTAAAGGGGGTATCTCTTTGATCTATGCTGCTCTGGCGGAGGACTCATCTAAACCTCTATTTGTGGAAAAATGGGAAAGGGACTTAAACGTAGAGTGGGATGCAGACGAATGGACCTCGTTGTTCTCACGCTGCTTTAAGGGGCTTATTAATATCTCACTGATAGAAGCCAATTTAAAGATGTTTATTAGATGGTACTTGGTTCCTTCTAGACTAGCTGCTATGTTCTCTAATACCTCCTACCTCTGTTTCAGGGGTTGCGAACATGTGGCCACCTTCCTACACACATGGTGGGAATGTCCCCACCCGAGAAGCTACTGGAACAAATTCTTTCACTTGATTCGTAAGATCTCGGGCCTTCCAATTCCCCAATGTCCAGAAATAGCCTTACTAAATTCTAAACCGGAAGGTTTGTCCAAACCCCTATACAAGCTAACCCGATTCATCCTTTTGGGGGCCAAGATCACAATTTCTAAGTCCTGGAAGCGCCCTTCAATATCCTTCATGGAGGCTTTACGGAAAATATCCTGGATCATGGTACAGGAAAAACAGGCCAGTCACATCTTGGATACTTCCCCTAAATTTGACCTTGTCTAGGAGCCCTGGAGGATTCACTTAAATCTACCAGGGTGAGCCTTCTTTCATGTCTCCTCCATTTAGCTACACTGGTGTCAGCATCCCACCTCTCTCCCCTTTTCTCTTTCCTCTTCTACTTTCCTTTATACCTTACATCTATTTCAGTCTTCCTTGTTATCCTCTTCTTTCCTTACGCTGGGATCATTATGGTCCCTGGGTTTTATCCTCCCTCTCCTACGCCGTAGTCGGAGAGGTTTGATGAAAACCCCCTAAGAAGCTCTAATAGAAGGGGTACGCCTGCCTAGTTTTTGTTTGTTTCATAAGTTTTACTAGAGGCTGTACTGTATCAAACTCCTCAAATAAGGGGGTCCTTGGAGGGGGGAGGTACAGCCCCTGACTTCACGGTTACAGTTTGTTCCCAGATGGGGTAACCGGGGAGGTGGTGGGCCCTCCTTTAAATGGCAGCTATCTTTTCCCTTGCGGGGTTGGTTCTCCTTCCAGGATAGTCTGTTTATCCCGGATGCTCATGGGAGGCTATGTACGGCTGCCTCTTAGATTGCGTTTGTACTTTCACTTGTTCATTTCTATTAATCTGTAATGTGAGCTCTTTTTTTTTTTTATGATACAATGGGTAACTTGGTTTTGTGCATTTCTGTAACTGGTTCATACAAAATTTTATATTTTATATTTTCTCCTATTATGTTATACAAAATCTCTTTTTTCTATTCAATAAAAAGATTTGAAACTAAAATTATATAAAATGAGACTAGAAGAAGGCCAGCGAATGTGTAACCACATGAATGCTATGCTAGAGATCACTGAGCAGCTGCGTGCCGCCTGAGAGGACTTCAAACATAACCATATTGTTGCCCTGCTCTTCTGCAGCCTTCCACAGACACATACTGCTCTCATTAACGATTTAATAACCAGACCTGAGCAGGAGCTGACGCTAGATTATGTCAAAGGGAAATTAATCAATGAATATGAATATGAAGCAAAAGCCACACTTGCTCCCCTTCCACAGGCATCACAAGGAAAAACCACTCACCCCCTGCAGCTCATACACAGTCCAATGAAAACTCCCACATCAGACGGGAACAGATATCTACTGATTTTCATTGATGATTATTCCAGGTACACAACTACTTATGTGATAAAACACAAGAATGCAACATCAGAGAGTATGTTGCCATGTCTAGCAACAAATTCCAACGCAAACCGGGAATAATATGCACCGACAATGGAGGAGAATGCATAAGCAAAGAAGTGGCCTCATACCTGAAGAGACAAGGAATAGTACACCAGACAACCACATCATACACTCCTGAACAAAACGGTGTAACAAAAAGGAAAAATCACACTCTCATAGAAATGGCCAGATGCATGTTGCCGGGTGCCAACCTACCTCACAAGTACTGGGGGAAGCAGTCATGACTGCAACCTATCTACAGAACAGACTAACCTAAAAAGCCATCAAAAGTACCCCATTCGAAATGTGGCATGGATCAAAGCCTAGCATAGGGCACATCAGAGTGTTTGGATGTAAATCATATGCCTATATTCCAAGTGAAAAGTGATCCAAGCAGGAGAACAGAGCCATAAAGAGCATTCTAGTAGGCTACAGCTAGCAAACTAAGGGCTACAGAATCCTACAACCAAAGACTGACAAAGTGACAATAAGCCATACTGTTTATTTTGATGAAAGTCCATCACCAGAAACACTGATCCTGGAAAGATGTGAAGCGAATATGCCCAACAAACCAGTAGAAAAGGTCGACCAAAGCCAACCTGTGCAAGAGTCGGAACAAGAAATGGAACTCACAATGTCTAAATCAAGTTCCCCACCAGATCCTGCTGAACTGCCTGAAATCAGAAGATCCACCCGGACTACAAAGGGGTATACCACCCCACAAGCTGTCATACACTGTCAAAATACTCAGCATACTTGAACCAACATTCAGGGAAGACATAGAAAAACTGCCAACATGTTAAGCCAATAAATGGAGAAAGGCAACAGAAGAAGAATTAAAGTCACTTCAAGAAAATAAAACCTGGACACTCACAGAGCTCTTTCCTAACCTCAAGTAAGTGGACTTTCAAAGTAAAGTGAGACGCAGATGGGAATATCCACAAATACAAAGCCAGACTAGTTGCCAAGGGTTACTCCCAGACATTTAGTGAAGATTACAATGAAAACAATCCACCATTAGATCACTTCTTAGTGTTACAGCTGGGAAGGGCATACAAGTAAAGCACCTATATGTTAAAACTGCTTTCCTGTATGGAGACATTAAGGGAGATCTCTACATGGAGCAACCACCAGGGTTTGAACAAGGAGACAACCTTATGTGCAAATTTCAGAAGAGCATCTATGGTCTTAAGCAATATGCAAGGATGTGGAATGAGAAAGTGAATGAAGTACTTACCAGAGAGGGATTCTCAAGAAGTAAAGCAGACCCCTGTCTCTACTCCATGAATCTAGGAGACAGATGTATATACATCCTTATCTATGTCGATGACATTATAACCTGTTTTGAACAAGAAAGGAATTACAATCAGATAGTTCACAAGCTGAAAGAAAATTTTGAAATCAAAGAGCTAGGGAACATTAGCTACTATCTGGCAATCCAAATAGAGAGAGAGAAGAAGATGGAAGTTATTTTCTCAACCAATCTCAGAACATCTCTGAAATCTTGGAACAATTCCATATGCAAGATGCAAAGGAAGTGAAAACTCCTATGGAACCGGGTTATCTAAAGAGCAATGAAGCAGAAAACTTGTTACCAAACATTGACATGTATCGCAAAGCAATCGTTAAGCTGCTATGTTGCCACTGTGACAGAGACCAGACATTGCCACAGCAGTGGGCAATGGGGCATACTATGCAGGAAAGTTTCAGCCCCCTGTCAGCGTGACTAGAATGCAGTAAAAAGAGTGATGCAATACCTCAAAGGAACAATTCAGATGATGTTACGGTTACCAGCAACATTACATCCAAAACTGGTCGGATATGTGGATGCTGATTGGGCCGGGGACTGCACAGACCACAAATCCACAAGTGTATTCACCTTCCATTATGGAGAAGGAACCATAAGTTGGTTTAGTCGAAAGCAAGCAACTGTTGCTCTATCTTCAACTGAAGCAGAGTATATCGCAGCAGCATACGCATGTCAAGAAGCATTATGGATTTGTCAACTTTTTATGGAGATTGGGATAGACATGTCAAAACCAATTCCCATTTTTGAAGACAACCAGGAATGTATAAAGCTTAAGCAATCAGAAAGGGACAATCTTAGGACCAAACACATGGACGTCAAGTATCACCTACTGAGGGATAATCGAGAGCAAGGTGTTATTGACATTTAATACTGTCCATCAGAGGAGATGACTGCCGATGCTCTCACCAAGCTTTTGTTGAAGGAACATCATAGTTACTGTATATCCAGAAGAAGCTGAATGTAATTTGGCAAAGCACATGCGGTTGAGAAGGGGTGTTGCAAGAGCAACAACATAGTAGCTTTATATACTGTATATACTGAACTACACATATACATTATATCTGTCTATACTGGGCGGCACAGTGGTGTAGTGGATAGCACTTTTCGCCTGGCAACGAAAAGGTCTCTGGTTCGAATCCCAACCACGACACTACCTGCCTGGAGTTTGCACGTTCTCCCTGTGCCTGCGTGGGTTTCCTCCGAGTACTCCGGTTTCCTCCCACACACCAAAGACATGCTGGTAGGTTAATTAGATCCTGTCTAAATTGACCCTAGTATATGTATCAATGTGAGTTAGGGACCTTAGATTGTAAGCTCGTTGAGGGTAGGGACTGATGTGAATGTACAATTTATATATGTAAAGCGCTGCGTAAATTGGCAGCGCTATATAAGTACCTGAAATAAATAAATACATAAAAATATACCAGCAGGTGGCGCTGTAGTATCATAGAGTATAGTACTTGTATTCTACGAAATCAGAGGAAGTACCGTTTATCCTCTTTGTGAACTCGATTGTTATTAAGTTCCTGTTTAGTTTCTGTTCATGTTCTCATGCTGTAAAACACGTTAAGTAATTCTCCATGAAGAGTAAAGCATATTGCTATATCCAAGAAGCTTCCAAAGCATGATTTCAATACTCAGCTAATATTCTAAACCCGACACTGACTGCAGCACTCAATGATTCCTGACCCATGTGCTCTGCCTCACACACTCCTGAACTATATACACTATAATGTACATTATAAACTCACCAAAATGTTCATTGTCTTAACAGTTGCTAGTTGCAGTCCCTGACTATTTTAATGAAGTTCTTCTTTAAGGTAGGCTCAGACAAAGCAATTAAAGCATATTTTATAGGTAAAAGGAAGCCTGTGTTTTGTTTAACCATGCCCCTTAGGCCCCTCTCATCATTAAGATTGTGGTCACACCCACATTTTTGCGCACGCTGCAGCTTACATCCTCCCCTGATTGTCCCTCATTCTGAAGTTCAAAAGTTGGAAGGTATGGATTAGTGATAATACTGTACACTGACACAGTACTAATGGTCCTGGCTGGGTAACAGTGCAATCAAACAGTTAAATGTGTATGTAAGTGTACATGTGCTGCTTGTACTCACATAGAATCTGGCTGCTTTCTCTCCCTGAACCAAAAGAGCTCAAGGAGGAAGAAACCGGCCAGATTCTGTGTGTTCCATTTACAAACACATAGAGGTTCATGCTGTAATTAGCCACAGCCAATCAGCAGGTATGGAGCCAAAATGATTGGCTGTAACCTGCTGACAAACTCACTCTGTGTCCAATGACAGTACCGGTCAGCGGGGGGAGTGCACGTGCATGCTGCTGAACCAGGAAGTACACCACAATGTATGGGTACATTAGGGTGCCTGGCTATGCCTTCCACTAGCATTACATTTACTGTTAGCAGGCGGCAAGTGGTTAAACACTGTGCATGCATTTTTGATTCAGAATAAAAATACACTGGACTGTATTTGGTGTGAATCAGCCCTGAAGCCATAATCATACATATTCCACAGAACTCCCACTTTTCACTGACACTGTGGACCTGGAAGAGGAAAGATTTCTTTACATAAAATGTTGTTGTACAGATCTGTAAGTGTATAACTTGTGCATGAATGTGCTAACATATCTAATGTTGGCCATACACCATAGCTCCCAATTGTCCCTGATTTTGAGGGACTGTCCCTGATTTGGAACAACGTCTCTCTTTCCTTTTCATCTCTCCCTCATTTTGGTCTGATCTTTATAGTTGTATATAAAATGCACTTTTTATCTTTCAAAAAAGTCTTTCCAGTGATAAAAATTGCTAAAAGATCTAAATTGCTGCATTTGTACATGTCAAAAGCTAGTATAAACGAATAGTAGTGGCACAAAAAAACACTTGTGGGTTTAACCAATCATTTGTTTTTGTATAATTCTCCTTTAAGGGGGTGTGTCCTATGCTTACATACTTTTGATAATATGTGTCCCTCGTCAGGGCCGCTGATAAGGCAGTACAACTGGTCCTGTTGTACTGGGCCCAGGCCTCATCAGCTAAACAGGGGGGCCCAGAGCAGCTTTATTGTTCAAGTTATGATACCGGCAGGAAGGGGGGGGTGGCACTGGTCCAAGCTAACAGGCAGGGAGGGGGAGGAGGACTGTCACGTGCCTGGTGGTGGAGTCTGTCTTATGCAGGGAACAACCACTCTTGCGCACCTTATTCTGGGGCCCCTGGTAGAGCAGACAGGAGACCGAGAGTGCAGGATGGCACTAGGGGTGGATAGTCTCCGATGATGGTGTAAGAGATTCTGGATCGGCTCGTGCAGACAGGTAGGAGAGTGATTCAGGCTGGGTCCAGGGGTGTAGATAAGGGGGGGGGGTTTGGGGTGTTCAAACCCCCTCCCAGAGCATCCTGCCAAAAATAAAAAGTGTCTCTGCCCTGTCGCCTCTCATGGCGCCAGCACCGCAACAACAAACAGTCAGTATTGCGGGCAAAGTGGATGCAGCAGGTTGGGTGTAAGGCACACTGTCACAGCACTTACGTCACGCTGTTACGACCAGACCTGATCATAGACACAGTTGGAGCGGGCGGCATCTGTAGTCCTGCCCACCGTGCCCAACTGTCTCTACACACTGTACTTCTCGCTTTGGACTTCAGAGGAGAATGGAGTGGAGAACGCGCAAGGTAGCAGTGCTGCTGCTAAGGAGCTGAGCCTCCCTCTTTCCATTTCGGCTTGCTTGCTGCCTGAGAGACAGTCATGACACACCACTTACCACCACTGCTATGCTGCCATTGAGGTAAGTGAGTCTGTGGCAACTGGAAAAATTATTCACTAACCACTGGATTCATGGGTTACCAGTTCCCACTGCATGGTTGGTACTGACAGTCCAGCCTGGCTCTGTCAGCTATGTTGTGGTGCTGACTGCAGAGTCAAAGGGCTGAGGGGTCACCAGGCACAATAGCATTGCTGCCAGAGCCAGGCAGAACTGTTTGCTGCCCTCAGTGCCCTGGCCCTTTTGTAATTGTGTTGAAAAGGCAATATTCAGCCCTGGTTCACATTAGGATGTGGTGCAGAACACCTGCAACGCATTTCCCATACAAGGCTGTCTTTAATGGGGGGCAAAAGGGGCAGCTGCCCTGGGCCCGGCCCCAGATATTGTTATGGGGCATAAAGCAGCTGCCCCTTGCACCTGCGCTGCCCGTAAAAAATATGGCGGCCAAATACTACTGGGGTGGAGTTGGACTACAGCTGTGCGGCTTGGTTCCCGGCTTGGTGCTCCGTCATCTCTTCCAATTCCCAACCAACCACTGCCTGACCTGCCGTCACATGACCTCCACATCCCCCTAATAGCTAATCACTTCACCCATTAACAACCAGACCTGTGATCAGTGGGGAGGAGAGGTAGGGACGGCTCCTCCCTCCTCTGTACAGTCCATGCTGAAAGTCTGGGACCTGTCCTCATTGTCGGTGTCACACAGTAAGTAAATGGCATGTGTGGTGTGGTGTGTGGGGACACCGACAGCACCTGTTATGGTGATCAGGAAGGACCATTGTGAGTGTTCAGAAGACAATGTACAGGGATAGGAGATCAGACAGTACATGGATGGTCTCTGACCATCTCCTGTAGTACACCTGCAGTCTCTGACCATCTCCTGTAGTACGCCTGCAGTCTCTGACCATCTCCTGTAGTACGCCTGCAGTCTCTGACCATCTCTTGTACGCCTGCAGTCTCTGACCATCTCCTGTAGTACGTCTACAGTCTCTGACCATCTCCTGTAGTACGCCTGCAGTCTCTGACCATCTCTTGTACACCTGCAGTCTCTGACCATCTCCTGTAGTACATCTGCAGTCTCTGACCAACTCCTGTAGTACGTCTGCAGTCTCTGACCATCTCCTGTAGTACGTCTGCAGTCTCTGACCATCTCACATAGTATGTCTGGCAGTAAATGATATGCACAACCCTTTGGTGTGTCAGGGGCTGCAGTTGAGGCCCTGAAAACCTCATCAGTTGACCATCACTGGGATACAGTCTCAAACCAAGCTATACATCCGCACAACAAATGGAGTGTATGAGAGTCAGAACAAGCTGTTCTGGTTTAAAGTAGACCTTTCACCATGAAGGCCTCTTTCACACACACTGCAGTCCCAACTTTCATAGCTGTGTGTGCTCTGCTCATTGCTAATAACACGTTCTAGGAGTTTTCTGTCTATTGGTGAGTCCCCCACCTCCCCAGTCCATGGTGTGCAGGCAGTGAGGAGATGATGTGCTGTAACCTCTAGCAATCAATCAGTGAGCAGAAATCATGTGCTTTAACCACTAGCAACTAATCAGTGAGCAGTTATGATGTGAATGGTGGGGAGAGGGCGAAGAAAATGTTTTGCCCAGGGTCCAATCAATATTTAAGTTGGCCCTGGTCCTGCCCCACATTAAAATTGCAATGCCCTTGCAATCTACAGCAGGTGTTCAGTGAAATCTTAACGACAACCCAAATACAGTGTGTTTGCCTGCCCCAGATCTGATGATACAAAATCCATGTGATCTGGTTTCCATGCGTACCTAAAATTGGTGCATGCACGACTTTGGTGTAATGCAGTGCAATCTAAGCCCATTCAAAATGAATGGGCTCAAATCGCACTGCAGTGAATCGCATGTGAATTGCCAGAAATGTGATGCAGTTCCTGTGTGACTCATAGCATGAAATAAGGCTATGGCTAGTTGACACCTATGCATGCTGTGTGGTCTGCATATGTGTGGGAATGGGCTGCTGTCCCTGCAGGAAATGCAGGGAAAAGGTCCTTGCACCTTTCCTAAAAACACAGCCACAGAGAAACCACATTTTAAATTAAAAACCGCATTTTAAATTACGGTAATTTTAGATTAAAATAAAGAACATGTTATATTCACCTGCTCTGTCCCCCCCCCTTCCCCTGACACTCCCCCCCCCCGCTTCACCACTTGGTACCTGCTGCTGAACACCCCCCCAGGGCAAAAAATTATCTACGGCCCTGGCTATGTCGGCAACTGGTGGGCGGTGCGGTACCAAGGAGCAGGCAGAAGAGTAGTCCAAGTCCAAGCAGAAGTCATTATCAGGCGGGCAGCAGAGGTACCAGGGATCAGACAGGAGAATGGTCGTGGGTAGCCGGGGGTTGGTGCAGGCAGGAATCAAGCAGGTCAGGACAAGCCGGTTCTTCAGGGAACAGGAACAAACAACAGGAACAGAGCTGGGGCTCAGAGGTACACTATATGCTGTAGAATGGACAGCACTGGCTGCTGGGTGCTGTCCACTTAAATGGGGCCATATGGCGCCAATGCCGGCGCATAGGCGCATGCACACGCACACGGGCGCGCAAACACGCACAGGCAAGCACGCACGCACAGGCCTCCAGAACTGGTTTCCATGGGCAACAGCAGTTTACTGACACTGCCCCCTCCCCAAGGGGCAGCCTCCTGATGCCTTGCTGGGTGCCAACTTCCTAGTGATTTCTTCTGAAGGCTTGAATCAGTTCCTCTGCATGAATGTTGGCTTCTGGTTCCCATGAATTCTCTTTGGGTCCATATCCCTTCCACTTCACCAGGTACTGAGTAACCCCTGCCCTCTTCCGACAATCCAAGATGGCTTCCACCTCGAACTCCTCCTCTCCATTTATCAGAATTGGTTCAGGTGGATCTGCCTTCCGTTATGGAAAGGGGTCTGGGACAGCCGGTTTCAACAAGGATGTGTGAAAGACCGGGTGAATCCGTAAGGAAGGGGGAAGATCCAGCTCAAACACCACTCTATTAATTTTTCTTTTGACTGGGAATGGCCCAGTGAATCTCGGTCCCAACTTTTTTGGGGGGCAGGCCAACTTCAGATTCCTGTTCGACAGCCAAACGCGGTTGCCTGGCTGAAGTTCCAACTCTCCCCACCTTCTCTTGTCAAAGGCCTCCTTGTTCCGTTCTTGAGTCCTAGACAAAGTGTCCTGCAGAAGCTTGTTATTGGACTCCAAGAAGCCCTTGACATCCTGTGCTGCTGGAACTGAGCTTTCTGGAGTCAGATCAGGAAGGAACGCGGGGTGGAATCCATAGTTGGCCCAGAATGGGGACTGTTTGGTGGCCGAGTGAATGGTGTTATTGTGTGCAAACTCGGCCAATGCTAAGAGTGCAACCCAGTCGTTCTGAGAGAACGAAGAAAAGCAACGAAGATACTGCTCCAAAGTCTGATTTGTTCTCCCAGTTTGGCCGTTGGTCTGAAGGTGGTAAGCAGATGAAAAGGACAGCTTGATTTCCAATGCTGCACACAGTGCTTTCCAGAATCTGGAGGTAAATTGGTCCCCCCGGCCGGATACAATATTACTGGGAACTCCACGAAGTCGGACTATTTCCTTGATGAAGGTGTCTGCCGTTTCGGAAGCCGTGGGGGTACCCTTCATAGGCAGGAAATATGCCATTTTAGTTATACGGTCAACAACCACAAAGATGGTGGAATATCCTTCTGATGGGGGCAGCTCCACGATGAAGTCCTTGGCTAGCTGCGACCATGGGTGCTCAGGCACCGGGAGCGGGTTCAAGAGGCCCCAAGCTTTGCCCTTGTCAGTCTTATTTCGGGCACATATGGGGCAAGAACTGATGTATCTCCTGCAATCCTCCTCAGCTCTTGGCCACCAGAAGGAATGGGAGAGTAATTTGGCCGTCTTGCAAGCCCCAAAATGTCCGGCTAATTTGTGCTCATGGCAGAGACCTAAAGCCCTTAGGCGTAGACTTGCTGGGACAAAGACCTTGTGACCGAACCACCATAGCCCATCCTTTATTACCAGTCTTGAATCGGAAGGACTGGAGGAACCCGCCAAGTCCCGTCTGATTTGGGACAACAAGTCCTCCTGGGTGAGCAGGAAACTTCTTGCGGGAAGTATGGTGTCGGGTGGAGTGGTGTCTCCCGACTCCGAGAGCATCCGGTTTTACATTCTTTGACCCCGGCCTGTATGTCAGGTGGAACTGGAACCTGGAGAAACACAGTGGGCCTGTCGGGGTCTCAGTCTCTTGGCCGTCCTCGTGTACTCCAGGTTTTTGTGATCAGTGTATATAAGGATGGGGTGTGTGGACCACCATTCTTCCAGGGCCGACTTGATGGCCAGTAGCTTCCTGTCTCTCACATCATAATTCTTCTCAGGTGCAGATAGTTTGCGAGAGAAGAAGGCTACTGAGTGGAGCAAGGCCTTGGCACCTTGTCGCTGGGAAAGAATAGCTCCTACTGCAGTCTCTGAAGTGTCCACTTGTAGGACGTAAGGCAGAGCAGGGTTAGGATGCTTCAGGATGGGTGCAGAGGTGAACAAAGACTTGAGTGTCTGGAAGGCAGCTTGGGCTTCGACGGACCAACAGAACCGAGAGTTCTGCTTTGTCATTTGGGTAATTGGAGTGATGATAGCTGAAAAGCCTTTAATGAATTTCCTGTAAAAGTTAGCAAAACCCACAAACCATTGGACCCCTTTCCTGTCTGTTGGTGCCAGTCCAAAATAGTGGTTATCTTTTGAGGATCCATGTGGATGCCCCTGACAGAGATAACCAATCCAAGGAATTGGATGCTGGGTTGCTTGAAGGCACACTTTTCTGCTTTGGCATACAGGCCATGTTGCCGGAGGCGACCCAAGACTTTAGTGACATGCTTGCGGTGCTCCTCAAGGGAGGAAGAGAAGATTAGGATGTCATCTAGGTATATGATGACAAAGAGATCCAAAAAGTCCCGAAACACATCCTTTACAATATTCTGGAAGGCTTCGGGGGCGTTACACAGTCCGAAAGGCATGACTAAATATTCATAGTGCCCGAAGCGGGTACGGAATGCAGTCTTCCATTTGTCTCCTTCTCTGATGCGGACAAGATTGTAAGCTCCCTGAAGGTCAAGTTTGGTGAAGATAGTTGCCGAACCCAATCTTTGAAATAATTCCAAAACTAGAGGCAGGGGGTACCGATTTTTAATTGTATTCCGATTGAGCTCTCTGTAATCAATGCACAGCCTTAATGAATGGTCCTTTTTCTCAACGAAGAAAATTCCGGCCCCCGCAGGACGTGGAGGGTTTGATGATCCCCTTTTCCAGGTTGTCACCTAGATAGGCCTTGAGGGCCGCTAGTTCAAGTTCCGATAGAGGGTAGATCCTACCAAAAGGTACTTCTGCCCCAGGCAAGAGTTTGATGGGGCAGTCGTAGGGCCTGTGAGGGGGCGGCTTTTCAGCTCCTTTCCTACTGAAGACATCGAGGAAGTTGTGGTAGGCGGATGGAATCAGTAAACGGGTGTCTGGCTTGGAATCAGAGTCCAAACAAAGTAAGGGAGGTGCTGTGTCTCTTTCTGGTTTCAGGTAATGCTGACGGCAATAGGAGGACCTGAGCCCGAAGCCAGGGTAGGCCCAAAATGATGGGGAAGAGGGGAGATGCAATGGTATCCAACAGTAATAGTTCCTGGTGGCCCTCATATGTCGTGGTAGGGAGAGGAGTGGTTTCATGGGTCACAGTTCCAGACTTGATGAAGGATCCGTCTGCCAGGCAGATGACCATCTTGTGGGCCTTTGGTTGCAACGGAATTTGGTGCAGTGCTGTGAAGTCCTGGTCTACGAAGCAACTGCATGCTTCAGAGCCAACGATGGCTGGGATATTCCCTTCGGGAAGCTGCAGAGAAAGGAAAAGAATAAGGTAAGAAGGTTGACCCTTTTGGATGGGTGTTTCAATCTGTGTAGCAGGAGGACACTTACCGGGCTTGGCGGGGCACACTCTGATTACATGACCGGGTTCCCCACAGTAGAGGCACAAGTTCTGGGAGAAGCATCGTTGCCTTTCCTCGGCGGTAAGAGACAGGCGTAGGAGCCCTATCTGCATGGGTACGGAAGAATCCTGGGGAGAGGAGGAGGAGGTTACTGGAACAAAGGGAGCTGGACTTGGGTAGCTGGGAACCCGTGTAAGCATCCAAGTGGGACGCAGCGGTCCTGACGATCTTTCGGCGCGGCGTTCCCAGAGACGCTGATCAATTGAAATGGGCAGATTAATGAGTGCGCCCAGGGTTTGGGGTACCCCTACTCGGGCCAGCTCGTCTTTAAGGGGTTCAGATAAACCCAAATGATACTGATAGCACAGGGCGGAATTGTTCCATGCCGTATCTGCACTCCAGCGCCGAAACTCAGCTACATAATCTTCCGCGGTGCGACGGCCCTGCTGGAGTGCATGCAGGGTGGCCTCCGCTGTTGCAGCCTGGTGGGGGTCCTCATAAAGTCAAGCCATGGCTTGGAAGAACAAAGCCACTGCGGAGACTTCTGGGGCTCTCTGCTCCCATAGCTGGTGGGCCCATGACTGGTGTTCATCCTGGAGCAGAGAAATTACTAGCCTCACCTTGGTGGCATCGAGTGAGAAGGTGCGTGGCTGGAGGCCAAAGTATAGCTCACATGCATTGCGAAAGGCCTGGAACCTGCGCCGATCCCCAGAGAACTTGTCAGGCAGGGGGACCTTGGGTTCCGAAGGCAGGGCCACAATGGTGTGAGCTGCAGATGGACCAGCCCCAGGGGCTGTAGGGGCTGCGAGTTCTTCTACCCGCTCCTCCACCCGGGTATAGCCCTCTTTCAGGTTTTTTTACTGCCTGTGTGAGACCAGCAAGGTGAGCGCACAGATTGTTCATAGGAGAGTGGGTTCCCTGTGCAGACTTGGTCATGGCTGTCTGTTTCTGTCACGCACCTGGTGGCGGAGTCTGTCTTATGCAGGTAACAACCTCTCTTGAGCACCTGATTCTGGGGCCCCTCATAGAGCAGACAGGAGACCGAGAGTGCAGGATGGCACGAGGGCTGGATAGTCTCTGATGATGGTATAAGAGATTCGGGATTGGCTCGTGCAGACAGGAAGGAGAGTGATTCAGGCTGGGTCGGCAACTGGCGGGCGGTTGCGGTACCAAGGAGCAGGCAGAAGAGTAGTCAAAGTCCAAACAGAAGTCGTTATCAGGCGGGCAGCAGAGGTACCAGGGATCAGACAGGAGAATGGTCGTGGGTAGCCGGGGGTCAGTTCAGGCAGGAATCAAGCAGGTCAGAACAAGCCGGGTCTTCAGGGAACAGGAACAAACAACAGGAACAGAGCTGAGGCTCACAGGTACTGTCACGTACCTGGTGGTGGAGTCTGCAACTGCCGAGGACAGCCCCTCTTACAATCCTGACTCAGGAGCCCCTGGTATAGTGAACAGGAGACTCAAGAGTGCAGAATGGCACGAGTGCTTAACTGGAACACAGGTGCGGTGGCCACAGGCAGGGCTGGAGGTGCAGCTAGCTGGAGCAGAAGAGGAACTCTGGGGAACAGCTGACGATAGTCTTGTATGCCTGGACCAAGCAGGTGATGCTGGATGAGAAGGCCAGAGACAGACCGGATCAGACAGCAGGCAGGGGGATCAGGAACTCAGGAGCAGGCAGAAGGATGGTCGGGCACGGGCCAGGTCGGCAACAGACTGGCAGCGAGGTACTGAGGAGCAGGCAAAAGGATCGTCAAGGAAAGCCAAAGGTCAGGGCAATCAGATAGCAGCGATGTCAGGGTCAAGCCGGTAGATCAGAAGAACAGGTTCAGCAAACAAACAGGAAACAGGAATCTCAGGAACGTTGTAGACCAAACGGCATTGATCCCATGTCACTGTTTGGTTTAAATAGCCCCTTTGGCACCAAGAACGGTTATGAACGGGGATGCGCGCCTCCCGGTCGTGCGTGTGCACGATCGTTCGCGCTGTCCGTTCGTGCATGCGCCTGCGCACCGTGTTTCTTCTTATGGAAATGCGAGTTCTCCGTCTTTCCTGACAGGTACACTATACACTGTAGAACGGACAGTACTGACTTCTGTCCGCTTAAATGGGGCCGTTTGGCGCCAATGCCGGCGCATACGCGTGCACACACGCGCACAGGCGCGCACACACGCGCACAGGTGCCCGCGCGCAGGCCTCCAGACCCGGTTTCCATGGGCAACAGTGGTTTCCTGACAAGGACACAGGAGAGCAAGGCTGCGGATTACGGAGGCACGTAAACTGACCACGGTGTCAGGGCTCAGCAGCCATGATACACCGTGCTCAGTTTACAAAGGGGAGGGTATAGCCAAGCAGGATCAGCCAGGTATTTCAGGTGTTACATGGGGCCAAATTACACAGCACATGCACTGTGCTTTATAACATGCTTTAGGGTCCATTCACACATGGGCGGTCCATTTTGACAGACTCTGCTAGCTCAGCAGTGATCAATCTGTTGATCCCCACTGAGCTGGCGCATGACAGGCCCATCTCTGCTCACAGTGCAGGGACTGGCGTGTCAGAGCCCCACTCTCCTCTATGGGAGATCAGATGAAAACGGATCCACCTGCTCCCCCCCATTGGAATCCATGCGTCTGATGCCCTGCATGTAGATGAGGTGGCCGGACGCATGGATGGGGGGCAGCGCCCATGCTCCCCTAATGGACGGGCTGCCACTGTTACTGGTTGTGACATTAAATATGCAGTGTATCTCTCTGGAGAGATGTGTTCATTTGTCCTGTTACTTGGGCAATTCTTTTCTTCAATACAGCTAAGAAATGTTTGATCCCCTGTATGTGTGATTATTTCTTCGTGTTCATGTGGAACTGTGCATACGTCTTTCTTGTGTTGGGGTCAGGCAGCGTCTAAAGCAGCTGATGGGAAAGGGGTAACATATAGCGGCTAGATGAAACCGTCACTTAAAGCTAAATGTGCAAAGTGACAGGTTTACAAGAAGGTAAACACAGGAGGTTGGTCACAGATGACAAAGAAAAGGCAGATGTGTTAACCACCTCAATACTGGACATTTTTACCCCCTTCCTACCCAGACCAATTTTTAGCACACTTTTGAATGGCAATTACTCAGTTATGCTACATTGTACCCAAATTGAATTTTTATATTTTTTTTTTTCACACAAATAGAGCTTTATTTTAGTGGTATTTATTCACCACTGTGTTTTTATTATTTTGTGAAATTAAAAAAAAAACAAAAAAACAATATTTTCTGTTTTAAAAAAAAATCTCGTTAAAATTCGTCATAAATTTTGACCAGAATGTATTCTGCTACATGTCTTTGGTAAAAAAAATCCTGATAATTGTATAATTGATTTGTGTGAAAGTTATAGGGGGTAATTTACTATAGCTCCAAAATGTGCTCCAGCAGTGCCTGAAAATAGCGCCCAATTGAAGGCAATTAAGACTTCAACTCTGAGAAACTGAGCGCACATGCAAACAGAACCGAGCGGTATTGCTGGGAAGATGCCTGTCAGCTCACATATGCAGGAATCAGTGGCCATCAATGGGATTCGAACTTGCAAGAAAGCAAAGCCCTCCATTTAAAGCTTATATGCAACTTCATTGCCTTAAAAAGTGTACGGGGACCTGGGTACTGCGCTAGGGGACATGTCTCAATAGAAAAAATAAAATAATCGTTTTTAAAGGAGCAGTGATTTTAATAATGATGAAAGTGAAAAAAAATGAAATATTCCTTCACAAATCGTGCCTGGGGAGGCCCCTTGGTCTGCCTGTACAGTGGCGCATCTGTGTGATGTTTAGAACAGTGCCACAACAAAATGACATTTCTAAAGTAAAAAGTAATTAAACATTTATTGCGGCTGTAATGTATTGCCGGTTCCTGGCAATAGAAATAAAAAATCACTGACAAAATTGCCTGAAGTCCCCCCCTCAGGTCCATACCAGACCCGAAGGGCCTGGTATGTACTGGGAGGAAGACCCCATGCAATTTTTTTCAGTGATTTTTTATCTATATCGCCGGGAACCGGCAATACATTATAGTCGCGATCAAGTTTAAATGACTTTTTTACTTTAGAAATTTTAATGGGAACCCCCCCAAAATGTTTTAAAAACTTGTGTGGGGGCCCCCCCAGTCAATACCAGGCCCTTGGGGTCTGGTATGGATTTTAAGGGGAACCCCGCATCAACAGTGTTTTTAAAAAAATTATGTGGGGGTCCCCCCCAAATTCCATAGCAGACCCTTAGGTCTGCATACATTTGAAGAGTTAAAATTCTATAATCAACCAAAATGATGTAAATTGCATAATTATGCCTGCTGACTACAATGCTAGTTATTAGGAGGTGATACCATTGGTGGGATTTGAACCCAGGTCGTCAAGTTTTGAATGTAGGACAACATACCAGTACACCACAGACAGACAAGGCACACTCATACATAGAAAATACAATTCCTAATTTGGCTTCTTTTCATTCTATACAATGTATTACATTTGAGGAATTAATATTAAAGTAACAACCATGCTCATGTGGCAGCTGACAACTGAATGTTCTAAAAAAAAGGCCAAAAAAAATGCATGGAGTCCCCCCAGGTCCATACCAGGGCCTTATCTGAGCATGCAGCTTGGAGGTCAGGAAAAGGAAGGGAAGAGCGAGCGCCCCCCTCGTGAACCGTACCAGGCCACATGCCCTCAACATGGGGGTGTTGGTGCTTTGGGGCAGGGGGCTCTGCACCCCCCACCCCAAAGCACCTTGCCCCCATGTTGATGGGGACAAGGGCCTCTTCCCTGCAACCCTGGGCTGTGGTTTAACAAGGGAGCCCCCAGATCCTGCCCCCCTTTTGTGAATAAGTATGGGGTATATATCGTACCCCTACCCATTCACACAAAAATTGTCAAAATGTAAAAAATCCAATCTTTTATGTCAAAAGTGTTCAAAAAGTGTTCTGTAATGTACATTCATGGCCAATAATGGTGCCCGATGGACCCAAAAATAGTACATAATGTCAATGGTCTGCCTCGATGGGAGGGCTCCCGCTGTATGCGCTCTGTGCGCTTTGATGGCTCTTTTCTAGGCAAGGGCCGGCATGTGATGTCAGAAGGTAACCTGGTTACTGACAATATAACATCTGTCAAAGCGAAGAGACAGCAGTTGGCGGGAACCTTCCCATCGAGGTGGACCGTTTAAATTTGTGTCTATTTTTCTGTTCCATGGGGCGCCGTGATTGACCATGGATGTACATCGCGGGACACTTTTTAAACATTTGAAATAAAAGATTGGACAAAAAAAGTCTCAATTTTTTAAAACATGTTTACACTTTTTAGATGACTGGGTAGGGGTACTATGTACCCGATACCCATTCACATGGGGGGGCCAGGATCTGGGGGCCCCCTTGTTAAATGGGGCTTCCACATTCCAATCGCCCCCCTGGTCTAGGGGGGGGGGGGGGGGGCGCTCGCTTGTCCTCCTCCACCCTGACCTCCAGGCTGCATGCTCGGATAAGGGTCTGGTATCGATCATGGGGGGGATCCCCCACCATTTTGTAAAAAATTTGGCATGGGCTTCCCCTTAAAATCCATACCTGACCCAAAGGGCTTGGTATGGATTGGGGAGGGGGGCCCCATGCCATTTTTTTTTTTATTCTGTATTGCCAGGAGCCAGCAATACATTATAACTGCAAACAAGTTGAAATTACATTTTGATTAATGTGGGGGAGGATGTGGAAGCTATACTTGGTGTGGGTGGGGTTCATTGATTTGTTTATTTGCCGTCACCACACATTTGCTTCCAGCCCATGTGCACAAATCACTTCATGGCTGAAATCGCATCACAGTCAGACCAAACTCGCACAGGACCCTTTTTTGGTTTTGCATCAGAATCGGATCGCATGTGTGTTCCTGTTCGATTTTTCAGTTCGCAGGGTGATCTGCAAACAGATTTTGGGGTGTCATTAGCTCTCTGTTGATACTCCCAGCAGTTTGCATTCGGCAATGTGAACTGCCTGTGAGTCGGGTGCGAAGTTGGAACCCTGCAAATCCACCCTGCGGGTTCCTGCATCGCACCTGACTCAAAGGCAGTTTACACTGCCATAAGCAAACTGCTGGGAGTGTCAATAGAAAGCTAATGACACCCCCAAATCAGTTTGCATATTGCACTGCAAACTGCAAATTCAGATAGGAATCTGATCGCATGGGTGTGAACACCCATGCAATCTGATTCTTCTGTGTAACAAAAAAGGGTCCTGTGCGAGTATGGTCTGATTGTGATGTGAATTCAGCCATACTATCTGTATGGTTGAATTTGCATAGCACAGAGATCACATGTGATTTGCACTGTGGTGCGAATCATATCCTATCTCGAACACCACAGCAGTGTGAACTGGCCCTAAGGAAGATAATCCACTTCCCCAAAACCACCACACCCCAAAACTAATTAGAAAGTAAGAAGAAACAAAAGAGAAAAACAACAAACAAGAGTCCTTTTTTGCCAGCATAAACACAATTATGTACATATTTACTGGCATTAACCACTTCAGCCCCGGAAGGATTTCCCCCTTTAGAACCAAAGCACTTTTTGCGATGCCGCACTGCATTGCTTTAACTGACAATTGCACGGTCGTGCGACGTTGTACCCAATCGTAATAGATGTACTTTTTTCCCGCAAATAGAGCTTTCTTTTGGTGGTATTTGATCACCTCTGCGTCACTTATGATCAATGATATAAACAAACAAAGAGCGACAATTTAGCAAAAAACCCAATATTTCTGAGGTTTCGCTAAAATACATATCCAAAAAAATAAATATAAAAAAAACTAATTTATTCATCAAAGCGTATATTAAGGGTGTGCTTCTGCACTCCCACAGTCTCTCTATGTGCGTATGGTAGCTGGTGTGTGTCAGCTGTCTTCGTGTGGGAATTATATGCGAAACTACTTATTTAATCAAAAAAAATATAAATAAAAAAACCTATACATAAAATCGCTTTGGAGTCTTTATAACCCAAAAAACGATTTAACAGCGAGAAACAAACAAATATAGTAACTAGTATTCACTGCGTCTCCACTAGTTTATGGTGGTTTTCTTTCGAGATAAACGCCCTTTTTTCATGTAGATAATGCTAACCCATGTTGCAGCGTGCTGGCACGTTAACAGTCAATTTCGTTACGTCACGCCGTAGCGTTTTTCACGAAACCAAGATTTCCCCCTTTAG
>BLSH010101120.1:352233-378042 GCA_018402905.1 Glandirana rugosa | reverse complement strand
AGGGCCCTGCTAATAGGAGCTTACAATCTAAAATTGGACTAAACCTTACAGTGGGCACAGTTTTACTTTCACAGTGTATAACAGCCCACACATTTCATAGAACAACTACTCAACACCCACCAGCCCACATCACATTTTTAGCTGCAAAATTATAGAAAGATACTAAACAGTCATTCTAACAAAGCATTACAACATAATATTAAAGAAGGCACATATTCAAACAATAACACCCCCCCCCACATTCTACACACAAATATTGGTCAGTATTTTTTCTCCTGGAAGAATGCATGGTAAGACAAACAATACACACCAAAAACTGACAGCATGGTCACATAAACCAACTTTTGATGGTCAAATGCACAATATTTTCAGGAAGCAAACAGCTCTAGTGAGGCATTTGTTATTATGCACAATATCATTCCTTATCCCAGAAAAAAACACAGCAAAAAAAAAAACCAACACCCCCACTGCAATCCTTTATATAAGATAGGTTGTATTGTTAGCACACTAACACATGCCCAATAGAAGTACACGCCCACCAGTATTTTTCAATGTGTCTCTTCAAATTTATCTCACCTGAGGAGTCGCAACATGTAATACTATTTACTGTGTTAGCCCTTGGCTTTGTGCATCAAATCTATAACTCCAGGCCAAAATTCTAAGTCCGTATGCATACACATAATCCAAGCCAGTGTTTCTCAGCTCCAGTCCTCAAGGCGCCCCAACAGGTCATGTTTTCAGGCTTTCCTATTTTGCACAGGTGATTTGATCAGTTTCACTGCCTTAACCACTTCAATACAAGACACTTATACCCCCTTCCTTCCCAGACCAATTTTCAGCTTTCAGCGCTCTCACATTTTGAATGACAATTACTCAGTCATGCAACACTGTATCCAAACAAGAGTTTTATTGTTTCTTTCACACAAATAGAGCTTTCTTTTGGTGGTATTTAATCACCTCTGTGTTTATTATTTTTTGCGACATAAGTGAAAAAAAGAGCGAAAATTTTGAAAAAAAAACACTTTTTCTTTGTTTCTATGATAACATTTTGTAAATATGTCATTTTTGTTCATAAATTTGGGCCAAAACCTATACTGCTACATATCGAAATAAGCCAAATTAGTGTATATTATTTGGTCTGTGTGAAAGTTATAGAGTCTACAAACTATGGCGCCAATAATTGAAAATTGATCGCACCTGATACACTGATGGCCTCATTTCTCATCTCATTTCTTGAGGCCCTGAAATGTCAGGAAAGTACAAATACCCCCCAATTGACCCCTTTTTAAAAAGTAGACATTCCAAGGTATTTAGTAAGAGGTATGGCGAGTTTTTTGAAGTTGTATTTTTTTCCCACAATTCTTGGTAAAATTAAGAAATTATTATTATTTTTATTTTTTTACACAAAATTGTCATAACAACAAGTTATTTCTCACACGCAGCATATGCACACTTCCAATTACACCCCAAAATACATTCTGCTACTCCTCCCGAGTATAGCAATACCTTGTGTGTGACTTTTTCATAGCCTGGCCACATAGAGAGGTCCAACATGCAGGGAGCACTGTCAGGTGTTCTAGGAGCAGAAATTACACATAAAATTTCCTAACAACCTATTACACTTTTGAAGGTCCTGGAGCACCAGGACAGTGGAATTACCCACAAAATGACCCCATTTTGGAAAGCAAACACCCCAACATATATTCTATGAGGCATTATGAGTCTTTTCCATGGTTCATTTTTTTCCACAAGTCTTTGAAAAACATGGAAAGAAAATGAAAATGCTTTTATTTTTACATAAAGTGGTCAATTTATAAGATATTTCTAAAACATAGCACGTACATAGCAAAAATTACCCCCCAAAATACATTCTGCTACTCGTCCTGAGTATGGCGATAACACATGTGTGAGACTTTTGCGCAGTCTGGCCACATAGAGAGGTCCAACATGCAGGGAGCAGTCAGGTGTTCTAGAAGCACAGATTACACATAACATTTTCTAATGACCTTTTACACTTCTGAAGACCCTGGAGCACCAGAAAAGTGGAATTACCCACAAAATGACCCCATTTTGGAAAGCAAACACCCCAATGTATATTCTATGAGGCATTATGAGTCTTTTGTACGGTTCATTTTTTTACACAAGTCTTTGAAAAACGTGGAAAGAAAATGAAAATGCTTTTATTTTTACACAAAGTGGTTGATTTATAAGATATTTCTAAAACATAGCAGGTACATAGCAAAAATTACCCCCCAAAATACATTCTGCTACTCGTCCTGAGTATGGCGATACCACATGTGTGAGACTTTTGGGCAGTCTGGCCACATAGAGAGGTCCAACATGCAGGGACCCTGGAGCACCAGAAAAGTGGAATTACCCACAAAATGACCCCATTTTGGAAAGCAAACACCCCAACGTATATTCTATGAGGCATTATGAGTCTTTTGTATGGTTCATTTTTTTACACAAGCCTGTAAAGAAAATGAAAACGTATTTTTTTTTACACAAAGTTGTCAATTTATATGATATTTCTAACACATAGCATGTACATAGAAAAAATTACCCCACAAAATACATTCTGCTACCTGTCCCGAGTATAGCGATACCACATGTGTGAGACTTTTACACAGCCTGGCCACATAGAGAGATCCAACATTGAAGTCGTACCTTTAGGCGTTCCAGGAGCATAAATTACACATCTAATTTCATTCCTACCTATCACACTTTTGAAGGTTCTGGAGCACCAGGACAATGGAATTACCCACAAAATTACCCCATTTTGAAAAGCAAACACCCCAAGGTATATTCTATGAGTCATTGGCTGAAGATAGGTACTTGGATACACTGATGGGCTGCAGATAGGTACTCGGGTACTCTGATGGGCTGGAGACTGGTAATCGGGTACTCTAATGGGCTGCAGATAGGTACTTGGGTTCTCTGATGGGCTGCGGATAGGTAATCGAGTACTCTCATTGGCTGGTGACAGGTACTCGGGTACTCAGATGAGCTGGTGACAGATACTCGGGTGCTCAGATGGTTTGGTGATAGGTACTCAGTTGGGCTGGTGACAGGTACTTGGGTACTCTGATGGGCTTGTGACAGGTACTCTGGTACTCAGGTGGGCTTGTGACAGGTACTCGGGTACTCAGATGGACTGGTGACAGGTACTCGGGTACTTTGATGGACTGGTGACAGGTACTCGGGTACTCTGATGGGCTCCAGATAGGTACTTGGGCACTCTGATGGGCTGCAGACTGGTGCTCAGGTAATCTGATGGGCTGCAGATAGGTACTCGGGTTCTCTGATGGGCTGTGGATAGGTAATCGAGTACTCTCATTGGTTGGTGACAGGTACTCGGGTACTCAGATGGGCTGGTGACAGGCACTCTGGTACTCAGATGGGTTGATGACAGGTACTCGGGTACTCAGATGAGCTGGACACAGCTGACATTCTGTGACTGGCTGTGATTGAACACAGCCGGTCACGTGTTAAAGAGTCAATTTAATTGGCTCTTTACCTTGATCGGGGTTGGGTTTGTCTGAGGGACAAGCCTCAACCCCGAACGTCGTTCTGTGCGTGCGACGTGCACGTGGATGCACGGGAATGTCGGAAGTGACCAGCTGTGATAGGACACAGCTGGTCACGTGGTAAAGAGCCAATTTTAATGGCTCTTCACCTTTATCACGGATGGGCTGAGTCCCTGTCACTCACCTGGTGGCAGAGTCTGTCTTATGCAGGGAACAACCATTCTTGCACACCTGATTCTGGGGCCCCTGGTAATGTAGACAGGAGACCAAGAGTGCAGCATGGCACGAGGGCTGAATAGTCTCTGATGATGATGTACGAGATTCCGGGTTGGCTCGTGCAGACAGGAAGGAGTGTGATTCAGGCTGGGTCGGCAACTGGCGGGCGGTGCAGTACAAAGGATCAGGCAAACGGGTAGTCAAAGTCCAAGCAAAGGTCATAATCAGGTGGGCAGCAGAGGTACCAGGGATCAGACAGAAGAGTGGTCGTGGGTAGCCGGGGTTCGGTGCAGACAAGGCAAGCCGGGTCTTCAGGGAACAGGAACAAACAAAACAGGAACAGAGCTGAGGCTCACATGTATACTACACGCTGTAGAACCGACAGCATCTGCTGCAGGGTGCTGTCTGCTTAAATAGGGCCGTTTGGCGCCATCGGCAAGCACAAGCGCGAACGCACACAGACAGCCAGAAACGGCTAGAACAGCTATTTTCCTAACAGTCCCGATCCCTATATGACGTTCACCCAGGATGGGGAGTGCACCTTGCCGGCATATTATTACAATACGCCGGTAAGGAAGTGGTTAATAATTACCACAGCTGTTTCATCTGAGGAAAATCCTGAAAACATGACCTGTTGGGGCTCCTTAAGGCTGGAGAAACACTGATCCAAGCAACAGTTTTCTAACCAGATGTACCTGTGCAGTGTAAACCCTACAATTTGAAATGCCCAAGTCCTGGGGCATGATTAGTGCTAACAAACATTAACCACTTCCCATCCAGGCCATTTCTGGCACTCCTCTCCTACATGTATGAATCATCATTTTTTTGCTAGAAAATTACTCAGAACCCCCAAACATTAAATATGTTTTTCTGGCAAATATTCTAGGGAATAAAATGGAGGTTGTTGCAACTTTTTATGTCATGCGGTATTTGCGCAGCGATTTTTTGAACCCGTTTTTTTTTTAAAAAAAAAACAGTTTCATGAATTAAAAAAAAAACAAAACAGTAAAGTTAGCCCAATTTTTTTTCATAATATGAAAGATGATGTTATGCCGAGTAAATAGATACCCAACATGTCACATTTTAAAATTGCGCAAACTCGTGGAATGGCGCTGAACTTTGGTACTTAAAAATCTCCATAGGCGATGTTTAAAAATGTTTACAGGTTAGGTGTTTTGAGTTACAGAGGAGGTCTTGGGCTAGAATTATTGCTCTCTCTCTAACGCACGCGGCGATACCTCACATGTGTGGTTTGGACACTGTTTACATATGTGGGCGCGATTTACGTATGCGTTCGCTTCTGTGCGCGAGCTCGTGGGGAGGGGGTGCTTTAAATTTTTTTTTTATTTCTTATTTTACTTTTATTTTTTTAATTTTGAAATTTTCACTTTATTTTTTTTTTGATCACTTTTATTCCAATTACAAGGAATGTAAACATCCCTTGTAATAGGAAAAGTGTGTGACAGGTCCTCTTTATGGACAGATGCAGGGTCTATAAGACCCTACATCTCTCCTACAGGCTGGAAAGGCTGAGATCACAAAAAAAAAACAGACAATCTCAGCCTTTCCTTCCCCTTTAACGGCTGTTGTTTACTTCGGAGACCCGGAAGTGACGTCACAACGTGCGCCTGGGCCTCCGAGAGCCATAGAGATGTCCCTCGGAAATCTCTGTCACTAACATCCGGCGGCAGGCGATTCCTTCTCCCCCCCCTCCCGCCGCCTGTAAGAACAATCAAGCGGCTGACCTGCCGCTATGATTGTTCTTACGGTGATGGGAATCGCCTGCTCTAAAAAACGATACCTGCAGGTGCCAGCATCATTGGGATATCACCACTGAAATCACAGGACGTCAATAGATGTCCTGCGGATGGGAAGTGGTTAACATCAGTCGCTGGCTGCAATGAGCTTCCAATTTAAAGTCCAAAAATAACTTTCTTACATGAGACAAATAAAATGGTGAGAAACCCACATAGGGGAACATATCAACGTCAACACAAGCAGTAGCATGTTGGGGATATGAACCAGCAACCATTGTGGTGCTAGGCGGATTTGCTAGCCATTTAGCTAGTGAGTAGCCTCACACGTGTCCTGTGCATCTCTGTGGTGTTAACCAGCCCTAAGGTCCATAGCTATGCTCAGTGTCACAACCAATATACAATATATTGTCCTAAGTATTGGGACACCTGCCTTTACACACACAAATGAACTATAATGGCAGCCAAGGGTTAAGTATAGAGTTGGGCCATCCTTTGCAGCTATAACAGCTTCAACTCTTCTGGGAAGGCTTACCACAAGGTTTAGAGGTGTGTCTATGGGAATGTGTGACCATTATTAATCAATTAAACATAATTAAGCCCATTTGTGAGGTCAGGCACTGATGTTGGACGAGAAGGCCTGGGTGACAGTCTCTGCTCTAATTCATCCCAAAGGTGTTCTATCAGGTTAAGGTCAGGACTCTGTGGAGGCCAGTCAAGTCCCCCCCCCAAACTCGCTCATCCATGTCTTTATGGACCTTGCTTTGTGCACTGGTCCAAATTATTTGGTGGAGGGTGGATTATGGTGCGAGGTTGTATTTCAGGGGTTGGGCCTGGCCCATTAGTTCCAATGACGGGAACTCTTAAGGCGTCAGCATACCAAGATATTTTGCACAATTTCATGCTCCCAACTTTGTGGCAACAGTTTGGGGATGGCCCCTTCCTGCTCCAAAATGACTGCACACCAGTGCACAAAGCAAGATCCATAAAGACACGAATGAACAAGTTTGGGATGGAGAAACTCTACTGGCCTGCACAGAGTCCTGACCTCAACCCAATAGAACACCTTTTGGCTGAATTAGAGTGGAGACTTCTCATCCACATCAGTGCCTGACCTCACAAATGTACTTCTGGAAGAATGGTCAAACCCTATGGACTAAGACTGGGATGCCATTAAAGTTCATGTGCGTGTAAAGGCAGGTGTCCCAATACTTTTGCCTAGATAGTGTATCTGCCAAGATTTGCAATGGTGGTGGAACCCTCCTACACATAAATACTGCATTTAGATATAATTTAGGTAAGGCCCTGAGTGAGGAGTTATGTTTAACAACATAGAGCAGTGGTTCTCAACTCCTGTCCTCAGGACCCACTAACAGGCCAGGTTTGCAAGCTAACTGAAATACATCACAGGTGATATCACTTGCTGCTCAGTGATTGCAGTATTCTAGTCTGCATATCCCCAAGGTAATACCTAGAATCTGGCCTGTTGGAGGGTCCTGAGGACAGGAGTTGAGAACCACTGACATAGAGAGAAGAAACAACATCTCTACATGAAGTGCCATGTTTGGGATTCAAGCTCAGGACCTGAGCAATGGTAGGCAGAATTGCTACCTTGTGAGCCACAGGGCTGCTGCATGTGGAGTCCTCCTACACATTACACAGATGCTGCGTTTCTTGGAATATATAGGAATTACATTAGTCAGGAGTTATTCCTCTTTATTTATTCTGTGATATTTTGTGGTTCTTGCTGCGTGAGTGTAGAATAGTAATGTTACCCTCTGATTTTTTGAAGTGACACTTTTATTTCTGATGTTGGTACACATATGACGTTTTTTGGGCTCAAATTAGGATCATTTGGAAAGAATAAAAAATAAAAAAGGGACTCCTTTGAAAATTCCAAAGCAATGGTATTGTTTTTGGTTTGTATTTTTTTATTTTACAAAAAGAAGCCATGGAAATAAAACATCAATTTATTCACAAAACATTTAGACACCTGTGTGAGTTTGGGGAAATATTTTTGTGAGATAGATATCAACAAGTGAAAGTGACAGAGAAAAAAATATGTTACCAAAACATGAAAAGATTACACATTCTACCATTCTTAAAAACAAAATAGATTATCAAAATTGCAACATTGTTGCAGGGACAATTTCTTTGAGAGAAAGATACATTTCATCTCAACATGAAAAGGATTTCTTTGGGGAAGTTACAATTGTAATATTGGAATGAATGGCTGAAAATTTCATTGGGCTACATACTGTAACTCCAACTTTCACTGCCAAAAAAACTCTCTTTAAAACAGCTCTCATTTTGGTATTTACTATAGCGCCCTCTAATTACTCCATGGGAGTAAAATTTAGAGCAGTTTCAGTACTGAGCATGCTCAGTTGTGCTCAACAGTGCTGTGCACCTAGGAGTAAAGAGACGGGTAATTTATCTCTTTTTAGACTTTTTAAGATATTCCAATGTAGAAATCACTTTTTCACACAGTTTAAAATCAGATTATCTTTAAATAATATACTGCATACTTTAGTACAATTTAGGTAATTATATCTAAACATTATTTTCATGTGCACTTCTCCAGGTCTTGACTGGAGTAAGGATTTGGGCGCTATCTGCTGCCTGGGTGCTATAGTGAATACTGTTTTAGCGCTAATGTTTGCTGCGGGTGTTATTGTGAATACTGTTTTGGTGCTATGTAGTGCCATTTGCTGTTTTTGGTGCTAATACCAATCAGTGCCGCAAATGTGTGCCTGATCGCTATAGTAAATAAACCCCATAGTGTCTACAAGCTATGCTACGTATCACTGGGAATTGATCAATCCTGATGTACTGACTGCCTATCTTATTTATTGAGGCCCTACAATGTCAGGACAGTACAAATACCCCCCAAATTACCCCTTTTGGTAAAGAAGACAGTCCAAGGTACTTAGTAAGAGGCATAGTGAGTTTTTTTTACGTTGCAATTTTTGCCCACGATTGTTTGGAAAACGAAGAATTTTTTTTTTCCCCATAAAATTGTCATATTAACAAGTTATTTCTCACACATAGCATAGGCATACTTGCAATTACACCCCAAAATATATTGTGCTACTCCTCCGGAGTATGGTGATACCACATGCGTGAGACTTTTTCACAGCCTGGCCACATGCAGAGGCTTAACATCCAAGTAACACCATCAGGCTTTCTAAAGGCATAAATTGCACATTTAATTTCCTGACTACCTATCACATTTTTAAGGCCATGGAGCACCAGGACAATGGAATTACTCACAAAATGACCCAATTATGGAAAGCAAATACCCCAATGTATATTCTATGAGGCATAATGAGTCTTTAGAAAATGTCATTTTTTTTTCCATACCTTTTTGGAAAACGTGGAAAGAAAATTAAAACTTATTTTTTTTACACAAAATTGTCAATTTATCAGATATTTCTAACACATAGCATGTACATAGCAAAAATTACCCCCCAAAATACATTCTGTACAGTACATACCAAGAATTTCACCCTAAAAACATTCTGCTACTGCTCCTGATTATGGCGATACCACAGATGTGAGACTTTTCCACAGCTTGGCTAAATATAGAGGCCAACCTCCATGTAGCACCGTCAGGTGTTGTCAGGAATAAGCAAAATGAATCCTGTGCGTGCATGTGCACGAGTGTGCGCACCCAATGGCGCCGAACAGTCTTTTTAAATGAACCAGGAACGCACCAGGAAGCAAGTGCTGTCCATTCTACAGCGTTCCTGTTTTCTGTAACCCCTGTGATTACTGTTGAGAGACTTCCTGTTACCTGCGACCCTGGCTTTCCTTGGACCCTGCTTGTTATCTGCCTGTCTATGACTTCTCCTCAGCCTGCTCCCTTGTACTTCTTCTGTCCGCCTGTTGCTGACCCTGCTTGTGCCTGACTAGCTGCCTGCCTGACCCATCTGTACCTCAACGCCAGCTTGCTACTGACCTGACCTGCATCACCATCCTTCTGCCTGCACGATCCTTCAGTGGACCATCACCAACTATCAGTGACCAAGTCCAGCCCTCGTGCCCCCTTGTGCTCCAGAGCTCCCTGTTTACACTATCAGGGTTTTTCGAACCAGGGCCATAAGAGAGGTTGCCCCCTGCATAAGTCAGACTCTACCATCAGGTACGTGACAGTAACAGACAGCCATGTCCGAGTCTGTGCAGGGGGTCTCTCCAATGGATGATCTGTGTGTGCATTTAGCTGGACTCAAGCAGTGAAGAATTTGCAGGAGGGATACACCCGCTTGGAAGGAAGAGTGCAGGAGCACTCCATGTCAGCTCCAGCAAGTCCCGTCCAGTCCGCTCCCCGCACTATTGTGACCCTACCTATGGAACCTAAGGTACCCATGCCAGAGCGGTTCTCGGGGGTATTGCAGGGAGTTCTGGGAATTTCGCAATTCCTGTGAACTGTATTTTGCTCTTCAGCCGCGGACCTTTTCCTTGGATGCTACCAAGGTGGGACTTGTAATCTCCCTTCTCCTTGAAGAACCACAAGCTTGGGCTCACCACCTTCTTGAACAGAAGACCCCAGAAACCACCAGTCTTGATCTGTTCTTCCAAGCCATGGCCCAACTATATGAAGATCCCCATCTGGCCACCACTGCGGAAGCTGCACTCCATGCCCTGCAACAGGGCCGCCGCATAGCAGAGGAGTACATTTCAGAGTTTCGGCGCTGGAGTGCTGACACAGCCTGGAATGACGCGGCCCTTTGTTATCAGTTCAGGCTGGGTCTCTCAGAGCCACTCAAAGATTTGCTGGCCTGCGTCGGGGTGCCACATACCCTGGACTCCTTGATCAATCTGGCCATTCAGATTAATCATTGCCTGCAGGAATGCAGGGCTGAGAGATCCACAGGGCCCACACGTCTTTCCTGGATGATGCCACGAGTACCTAGTTACCCCAGTCCCAGGCCAGCTACAACCTCCTCCGTTCCACAAGACCACCCAGAGCCCATGCAGATTGGGCTTCTTCATCCTTCGTTAACCCCTGAAACACAGCAGAGGCGGATGTCTCATAATCTCTGCCTGTATTGTGGAGGATCCGGGCACCTGGTGAGGAATTGTCCCACCAAGGCCAGTAAGTGTGCTACCACTACCCAAGAGAAACTGCTGTATCTGCCAAATGACAAAGCTCATCTTGTCCTTTCTATCTCCCTACAGCTTCCCGGCGGGAATATTCAAATACCGGCTACCCTTGATTCAGGAGTGTGTAGCTACTTTATTGAATTGACCTTTGCAGCTTACCACCAGATACCCCTGCGGCCCAAAGACCATCCCATGGTCATCCGACTTGCCGATGGGTCAACATAAAATCCAGCACGTCACCCATGAAACTATCCCCTTGCCTACTGAGATGGTGGGGGGCCACCTGGAATTCCTGTTAGACGCCATAGCATCCCCTCTGTTTCTGGTCATGCTAGGCCTTCCATGGCTTCGGACACACAGCCCCCACAACTGGGCATCTGGCGAGGTACAATTCAGGTCACCTTACTGCCTCCGCCATTGCCTGCCACAATCCCAGGAAGTTACCTCGTCTGTGCTGTGTATGAATTCCGATAATGATCAGGACACCCGTCTAGCTGTCCCCGTTGCCTACCACGACTTCCTAGACGTGTTCAGCAAAAAGGGGGCTGATGTCCTCCCACTTCACAGACTCTATGACTGCCTTTGACCTCCTACCAGGGGCCGAGGTTCCGTTCAGCAGAATCTTCTCTCTCTCTGAGGTAGAGTTGGCAGTCCTCAAGGCGTATCTTGATGAGAATCTAGAGAAAGGGATCATCAGACCCTCCACCTCTCCCGCAGGAGCGGGGATATTCTTTGTTGAGAAAAAAGGACCACTCCCTCAGGCCTTGCATTGATTATCGGGATCTCAATAGGATCACCTTCAGAAATCGGTACCCCCTACCACTGGTTCCCGAACTTTTCCAGAGATTGGGCTCCGCTACCGTATTCACCAAGCTGGACCTTCGCGGAGCCTATAACCTCATCCGCATACGAGAAGGGGATGAGTGGAAAACGGCCTTCCAGACTCGGTTCGGTCACGACGAGTATCTCATTATGCCCTGCGGGCTCTGTACCGCCCCTGCCACGATGTCTTCCGGGACTACCTGGATCAGTTCGTAGTAATATACTCCTCATCTTTCCCCGCTCCTTGCAGGAGCATCGCAGGCATGTAAAGTGTGTGCTCAGCCATCTCCGACAACACGGCTTATATGCCAAAGCCGAAAAATGTGCCTTTGAGTGCACCAGCATCTCCTTCCTTGGATTTACCATTTCCATCACAGGGATAACCATGGACCCTCAGAAGGTCTCAGCCATTCTAGACTGGCCAACGCTGGTCGACAAGAAGAGAGTCCAGCGTTTGTCGGATTCGTGAACTTCTACAGGAAGTTCATCAGGGGGTTCTCAGCAGTCATTGCGCCCATAACCCAACTCACCAAGCAGGACTCTCTCTTCCATTGGACTCCTGAGGCCCAAAAGGCCTTTTCAAGCCTCAAGAAACTGTTTACCTCTGCCCCTGTTCTCAAGCATCCTGATCCGGCACTCCCCTATACCCTTGAAGTGGACACCTCAGAGACGGCAGTCGGGGCAATTCTTTCTCAGAGAAGAGGTCGAGAGGCCTCCCATCACCCCATCGCCTTCTTCTCCTGGAAACTCTTGCCACCCATAGAAATTATGATGTCGGGGACAGGGAACTTTTGGCGATTAAATCAGCCCTGGAGGAATGGCGATACCTCCTGGAGGGAGCTTCACATCCTGTTCTGGTCTTCACAGATCATAAAAATTTGGAATACCTGCGAACTGCAAAGAAGCTCAAACCTCTCCAGGCTAGGTGGGCACTGTTCTTTTCACGCTTCCAACTGCACATCACATACAGGCCCAGGTCCAGGAATGTGAAGCCAGATGCCCTGTCCAGGATGTTCCACGAATCGGGAGATCCTTCTCCTCCAGACACAATTTTACCTGCTCATAGCTTCTTGCTGACCCAAGAAGACCTTCTCACCCAGATCAGGCGGTCCTTAGCCGGTCTCATCGTACCGACAGACTCCAGACTTATGTTGAAAGATGGGCTGTGGTGGTCAGGTACCCAACTCTTCGTCCCGTGGGAGCTGCGCTTAACCGTGCTAGAACTCTGCCATGACCTCAAACTGGCCGGACACTTTAGCAGCCGTAAGACTGCAAAGCTGCTGTCTTGCTCATTCTGGTAGCCTCGAATGAACGAAGACTGCAGAGAATATGTGGGTGCTTGCCCGGTCTGTGGCAAAAACAAAACGGAAAGCTCCAAAGTGTGGGGTCTACTAAACCCATTGTCTATCCCGGAACGACCTTGGTCCCAAGTTTCCTTGGACTTTATTGTCAAACTGCCTCCATCTTCAGGCTTCCATACTATTCTTGTGGTGGTGGATCGCCTCACCAAGATCGCTCACTTTGTACCCATGAAGGGCACCCCTTCGGCAACCGAGACAGTGGAAACATTCATAAAGGAGGTGGTCCGCCTCCACGTAATCCCCATCAGTATAGTATCAGTCCGGGGGGTGCAGTTTACATCCCGCTTCTGGAGATGTTCTTCTCTGGGAATCGACCTAGCTTTTTCTTCAGCCTACCATCCGCAATGAAACGGTCAAACTGAGAGGACTAACCAGACCCTCGAGCAGCACCCCTGCTGCTACTCCTCGTTCTCCCAGGACGACTGGGTTTCCCTGCTACCAGTAGCCGAATTCGCCTATAACAATTCAGTCCATTCTGCCACCAAGCAATCTCCGTTCTGGGCGAACCTCAGCTACCATCACACCTTCCTGCCCAATCTGTTAACAGAGAGTGCGGTACTTGCCGTACAGGAAGTTACCCAGTTCTTAGAAAGAATCAACAAGCTCCTAGAAGAAACCCTTTCTCAGACCCAGGAACTCAACAAAAGGAACTATGACAAGGGGAGATGAGGAGAATTAGAGCTACAATCTGGTCAGCGGTCTGATTGTCAACTTAGAACCTGAGCTTATCTTGTCCCTCCAAAAAGTTAGGGCTGAAGTACATCTGGCCCCTGACGGTAAAAAGAAAGATGAATAGGGTGGCTGTTAGGAAAGGATTGGCTTGGTGAAGCCAGGCCCTGTTTCTGGACTTTTTGCAGTTTTTTGCCGTTCACAGCGCTCCCGTGCGCTCCAAACGGCCCCATTTAAGCTTCCTGCACCTGTCAGCAAGTGCTGTCCGTTCTACAGCGTCTGAGTACCTGTGAGCTTCAGCTCTCCTGCCTGTAACCTGCTTCCTGTGTTGTTTCTGTTCCTGTGTACCGACCCGGCTTGCCCTGACCTGCCACCTATCTGCCTGCACCGACCCCGGCTATCCACGACCATCTGTTTGCCTGACCCTTCTGTACCTTTGCTGCCAGCCTGTTAACGAACCCTGCTTGGACTTGACCACTCTCTGCCTGAACCCCTTGTACCTTGCCTGCCTGCCAGTTGCCGACCCAGCCTGAACGACCATTGTTCTGACTTGCACAACCATCCGCAGCCTCACACCACCACCATCAGTGACCATGCGGCCCTCGTGCCATCCCGCACTCACGGGTCCCCTGTCTGCTCTACCAGGGACCCCTGAATCGGGTGAGCAAGAGTGGTTGTTCCCTGCACACGCCAGACTCCACCACCAGGACTGTGACAGTAACGGACAGCCATGTCCGAGTCTGCGCAGGGAACACCCTCTGCTATGGAGGAACTGTGCATCCATTTGGCCGGCCTCACACAGGCGGTGAAAAACTTGCAAGATGGCTACAACCGCCTGGAGGAGCAAGTGCATGAGCTCTCCACTCCCCCCGCACCTGCAGGAGGAGCTGCAGCAGTCCGCACCATCGTGACTCTGCCATCGGAGCCCAAGGTCCCCCTTCCGGACAGATTTTCTAGGGATCGGAGGAAGCCTTCCGCAGCTCCTGCAAGCTGTACTTCAGTCTCCAGCCTCGCACCTTCTCCCTGGAGGCCACTAAAGTGGGACTGGTGGTTTCCCTGCTACAGGGGGACCCGCAGACCTGGGCTCACCACCTCTGGGAGCAGAGAGCACCCGAAGTAGCTACCCTGGATGCCTTCTTTGATGCCATGGCCAAGCTATATCAGGATCCCCACCTTGCAGCCACGGCTGAGGCCACCCTGCATGCCCTGCAGCAGGACCGACGTTCCTCTGAGGACTATGTAGCAGAGTTGCGGAGTTGGAGTGCAGACACTGCGTGGAACGACGCCGCACTCTGCTACCAATATCACTTGGGACTATCTGAGCCGCTAAAAGATGAGCTCGCTCGCGTAGGGGTGCCCGCGCCCCTGGACACCCTCATTAACCTGGCAATCCAAATTGATCAAAGACTCCAGGAACGCCGGGTTGAGCGAGTCATGAGAGCTTCCTCCGCTCTTCGCCCGACATGGATGATGCCCCGGGTTCCCAGTCATACGGCTCCCGCACCTACCTCTTCCACACCTGCTGACCCTTCTGAGCCAATGCAGATCGGACTTCTGTGACCCCAGAAGAGAGACAATGACGCCGGGCTCTGAGCTTATGTCTGTACTGCGGGGAACCCGGACATATGGTACGGACCTGCCCTTCCAAAGCTGGTAAGTGGCCTCATTGGGCTAACCTGAAGACGACCGATGTCAACGGTAATGTGTCTCATTTGACTCTCCTTCTCTCTTTGCAGTTGCCCGGAGGGAGCATCCAGGTGCTGGCGATTATTGACTCCGGGGCGTGTAGCTGCTTCGTGGATCAGGCTTTCGCCCAGCTACACCAAATGCCCCTGCGCCCCAAGGCGCATAAAATGACTGTCTGCCTGGCCGATTAGACGGCTATTAAATCTGGCATTGTAACCACGGAAACCCAACCTATCCCCGTGTCCACAGCTGAGGGGCACCAAGAGCTGCTCATCCTAGATGTCATCTGCTCACCTCTGTTCCCCATCATCTTGGGGCTTCCATGGCTCTGGGCGCATAGCCCTGTCATAGACTGGTCCTCTGGACATATTCTGTTTCCTTCTGCCTACTGTGGCCAACACTGCCTGCTCCTGTCCCGGGACGTAGGTCCCTCACTCCTCAGCTTGGACTCTGAGCCTGACCAGGAAACCCGCCAAGCAGTCCTTTCAGTTTACCACGAGTTCCTGGACGTGTTCAGTAAGAAGGGAGCAGATCAACTACCACCACACAGGTCTTACGACTGTCCTGGCAAAAATGTTAAGGTTTTTAAACCGTGCTAGGTAAATTAAAAAAGAGTAGTAGCTGCAACAAATCCAGTGCGATATCCCACCATAAAGACAAATTAAATAAAATAAATTGTTGCGCTCTCAAATATGATTATAAGTGACAAATATAAATAATGATAAGTGATGAATATAAAAAGTGAACAAACGAAAATAAGACCAAGTAGGTGTGCGAGCAACCCCACAATCTTCATACATCAGATAGTGAACTAAAGTGAACAGTCACAATAAGAGCAGTAAATATGTATAAACAAGCTTTCACCTGCATCAAAAATCATTCAAGAAAAAAACAAATAAAAAAGAAAAAAACAAAAAGCAAGTCCCAATAAAAGTCCCAATAATTATCTTCATAAGAATTGAAGAAAAATAAACACTCAAAAGTCCAAGGAAAGGAGAAGAAGCTTCCCTCATTAACCACCACCAGCCAGATGTACACCTTCAGTGCTCAAAGGTAAGCCAAAACCCTTACCAGAAGCTGGTGACCCACTATCGCTAGTAGGGTCAGAGACAGCTGGCAGAAATAACCCTCTGCAGGGTATCAAGCCGAGAGGTGATTCTGGATCCACGGGACTCTTTCCCAATGCAGCGGCACCTCTCAGGATTGATGGTTCTCCGGAAAGGGCTCACATTTTAACCACTCAGGTACATTCCCCCAGCAAGGCCATAAAAAGTAATAAGATCCGACATAGTGTAATACCGTTGAGATACTTTAATAAACAAAAGATGAACAGGGTACTCACAATATTCCAATAAAAGCGCGCATAAAAGTTAAAGCCGGCAAATCAGCCCGTGCTGGTGGGATCACCCTACATGTTTCGTCACAAATGACGTCTTCCCCGTGCCCCAGGAAGAAGTAATTTGTGACTAAACATGTAGGGCGGAGCTTGCGTGCTTACGTCACCACGCCTACGTGATCCCACGAGCACGGGCTGATTTGCCGGCTTTAACTTTTATGCGTGCTTTTATTGGAATATTGTGAGTACCCTGTTCATCTTTTGTTTATTAAAGTATCTCAACGAATCCGCCCAGTTCTTACACTCCAACTGGAAGCTGCTGTAAGAAACACTCGCCAGGATGCGGGAGGTAGCTAAAACAGCGTTGAATAAGAAAAAACGAGGTGAACTCAACCTCCAACCTGGTGACAAGACTTGGCTGTCTACCAAGAATTTGAAGCTGTCCTGCCCATCCAAGAAGCTGGGCCCATGATTTATTGGGCCTTTTCCTGTCAAGCGGAGGATTAACCAGGTGTCTTACAAGTTGGAACTCCCACAGTCTCTGAAGATACATCAGGTGTTCCATGTGTCTCTACTGAAGCCGGTGATCCCGGACTCCTTCCCCAATAGAGCTGGCGCTCCCCTGCCCCTGTCTTGATCGATGGAGAAGAGGAGTTCGAGGTCGACTGTAGGAAAAGGGGCGGTGTGATTCAGTACCTTGTAAAATGGAAGGGCTACGGTCCGGAAGAGAGCTCTTGGGAGCCTGAAACCAACTTTCATGCCGATGACTGCATCCAAACGTTCCAGGATAACAACCCTGCCAAGCTGGCCAAGCTGGGCATCCGGAGGCTGCCCCTTGGGGGGGGCAGTGTTAGGAAAGTATTGGCTTGGTGAAGCCAAGCCCTTTTTCTGGACTTTTTGCCGTTCACGTGCGGTCCCGCGCATGCACGTGCGCCCGGGCCGGAAACTGAGCCAAATGGCCCCATTTAAGCTTCCTGCACCTGTCAGCAAGTGCTGTCCGTTCTACAGCGTCTGAGTACCTGTGAGCTTCAGCTCTCCTGCCTGTAACCTGCTTCCTGTGTTGTTCCTGTTCCTGTGTACCGACCCAGCTTGCCCTGACCTGCCACCTATCTGACTGCACCGACCCCGCCTATCCACGACCATCCGTTTGCCTGACCCTTCTGTACCTTTGCTGCCAGCCTGTTAATGAACCCTGCTTGGACTTGACCACTCTCTGCCTGAAACCTTTGTACCTTGCCTGCCTGCCAGTTGCCGACCCAGCCTGAATGACCATTCTTTTGACTTGCACGACCATCCGGAGCCTCACACCACCACCATCAGTGACCATCCGGCCCTCGTGCCATCCCGCACTCATGGGTCCCCTGTCTGCTCTACCAGGGACCCCTGAATCGGGTGCGCAAGAGTGGTTGTTCCCTGCACACGCCAGACTCCACCACCAGGACCGTGACAGTGGCATATAAACATGATCTACCCCCTTCGCTTTACATCTACCCAGTATTTCATGTGAACCTGCTCAAACCAGTGGCTAAGGATCTTTTCCCTGGGTGGAGAACGGCCCCACCAGAACCGGTCTTAGTGGACGGAGAGGAGTTTGAGGTGGAAACCATCCTTGACTGCAGGAGAAGAGGGGGCGTCATCCAGTTTCTGGTGAAATGGAAGGGGGTACAGGCCAGAAGAAAGCTCTTGGGAGCCAGAAAGCAGCCTGCATGCCGAATAGTTAATCAAAACCTTTTGGAAGAAACGTCCGGATAATAGGGACCAAGTGGGCATCCGGAGGCTGCCCTTTGGGGGGGAAATGTCAGAATAAGCAAAATGAATCCTTTGCCAGAATTCCTTGCGCAGGTGCGTGCTCGGCAGGTGCGCGCGTATGTGTGTGCATGTGCGCGCCCAATGGCGCCAAACTGTCTATATGAACGGACAGCAACAGGAAGCAAGTGCTGTCCGTTCTACAGCGTTCCTGTTTCCTGTAACCCCTGTGATTACTGTTAAGAGACTTCTTGTTACCTGTGACCCCGGCTTTACTTAGACCCTGCTTGTTATCTGCCTGCACTGACCCCGGCCTGTCTATGACTTCTCTT
This sequence comes from Glandirana rugosa, assembly GCA_018402905.1. Classification (NCBI taxonomy): domain Eukaryota; kingdom Metazoa; phylum Chordata; class Amphibia; order Anura; family Ranidae; genus Glandirana; species Glandirana rugosa. The sequence continues at coordinate 359,487 of BLSH010101120.1, read as the reverse complement.
CAGCCTGCTCCCCTGTACTTCTGCTACCCGCCTGTTGCCGACCCTGCTTGTGTCTGACTATCCGCCTGCCCGACCCATCTGTACCACTCCGCCAGCCTCCTACCGACCCGGCCTGCATCACCATCCTTCTGCCTGCACGAGCCTTCAGTGAACCCTCACCAACTATCAGTAAACAAGTCCAGCCCTCATGCCCCCTTGTGCTCCAGAGCTCCCTGTTTACACTATCAGAGGTTCTTGAACCAGGGCTGTAAGAGAGGTTGCCCTCTGCATAAGTCAGACTCTACCATCAGGTACATGACAGGTGTTCTAAAGGCACATCTAATTTCCTGGACAGGACAATGGAAACAACCGCAAAATTACCATATTTTGGAAAGCAAACGCCCTAATGTATAGTGTATGAGGCATAATGAGTCTTTTTTTTTTTTACTCTTCTTCTCCACCTCAGTAAGTCCTTTTAGAGACCACAGAATTTTTCACTCATGTTTCCATCTCTGATTAGAACTTATCATCATCGTGGAAATTTCTCTCCTATCTTTATTTTAATCTTTCTTTATTAACTTAATGTTTCCCCTTCTCTTTCAACCTTATTATCTCTAAGGTGGTAGGTTAAGGTACAAAGACCTTCCCTATATTGATTTTTATCTACCCCCCCTCCCCCCCCTCTCTCTCTCCGCCTTGTCTTGTCAGTCACCTCTGTCCGCGTTCTCCTTGGGACCATCCTTATTGCTTTTTATTTGGAGTTAGTCTAAGGGCCAGTTTTTTCCCTTCATTTCCACGTAGTCCTCAGATTTCTTAAAGTCCAGCCATTTCTCCCATTTCTTTTGGTATGCTTCATTTTCATCCTCAGCTCCATATATTGGCTCCTCAAATGTCCTTATCCTTTCTATCTTCTGGAGCCACTCTGTTAATGTTGGGATCTCAGTTGTTTTCCATTTTTTGGGTATTAGACTTTTTGCAGCATTTAATAGTATTGGCACCAATGATTTTCTATACTGCTTTTCTGTTTTTCCCGTGAAATGAAATAGGCAATCCCAGGGGGGCCCCTTTAATTTGTTCCCCTGTGATCCTATGAATATTTCTTACTATCTCCTTCCAACATTTCCCTATCTTTGGACAGCTCCACCATATGTGCGCCTGTGTGCCCGGGGTATCACATCCCCTCCAACAATTCATGGGACCATCTCCTTGTATCATCTGTGCCTTTTTTGGTGTTATGTACCATCTCGCTAGTACTTTATAATTCAATTCTCTTGTTCCTTGGTCCAATGCGGTATTGAAGCTTGTCCTCAGTATCTTCTTCCTGGTTTCTTCCTCACCAATTATCCCTATCTCCTCTTCCCATTTCCCTAGGTATATGGGGGTCTTAGGCTCTGCTTCCTTTATCAAGATTTTGTATATTTTTGCTATTGGTCTCTTCAGGCTCTGAGATGTGTTCATTATTCTCTCTATGGCCCCCATATTTTCTTTCCCTCTCAGTGGCTGTGGTATGTTTTCTGTGAAGTGTTTAATTTGTGCATATCTCCATTTATCTAAGGGTTTGGTGCCCCACCTTTGTGTGATCTCTTTGTACGTACAGATTCTATTTCCCTCCATTATATCTTGTAGGTATATTTCTTCTTTTCTAGCCCATCTAGTGAAGTATAAGTGTTTCTCTTTACCCGGTCTAAAATAATTAGTATTTAATAGTGAGATTAGCTGGGAATTGTGCTCCAACTTGTGTTTCTTCGTTATTGTGTCCCATATTTTCAGTGTATTTTTTGTTATTGTACTTGTGCTTTTTGATAAATTTCTAAATTCCTTTGGTATCCATACCCTTTTATTTAATTCCGTTATATTTTGTGCCATTTCTATAGCCACCCATGCTTTCTTCCCCTTACTATGTGTCCAATTAACTACTCTAGCTATTATTATAGCCTGATAGTATTTTTCAAGATCTGGCGCCCTATTCCACCTTCACTTCTATCCTTTACCATTTGTGCATATGCTATTCTCGGGCGTTTATTTCCCCAGACGTATTTTATCATGATTGTTCTTAATTTTCTGAAGAATGATTTTGGGACCAAGACCGGGATCATCTGAAACAGATAAATCAATCTTGGTACAATGAACATTTTTAAAGCGTTTACTCTCCCTAACGATGAGAGTGGGCTTCGTTTCATCTGTCTCAGTTGATCCTTTACTTTATTTAACATGGGGATATAGTTGATTCCATATAACTCTTTTGTGTTCTTACTTATTTTAATCCCCAAATAATCAATTTCCTCATCTCTCCACTTAAAAGGGGATTCACATTGTAGGGATCGCAAGTCTTCCTCACGGATGGACACATTCAAGATTTCTGTCTTAGACATATTTACCCTGAAATTTGATACCCTCCCATATAATTCAAGTTCTGTTACTATGTTTGGGATTGTTGTCTCAGGGTTAACAACATACAGTAATACATCATCCGCGTATGCGGCCACCTTATGCTCTCTCCCACCGACCCTGATCCCCCCTATACTCTTATTTTTTCGCAGCGCCTCTAAAAGGGGTTCCAATGTTAGGACAAACAGGATCGGTGAGAGAGGGCATCCCTGTCTCGTCCCATTATATAACACTACAGAAGCTGAGAATATTCAGTTTACTCTTATTTTTGCCTTGGGGTTCTGGTACAAGACCATAATCCACCTTAACATCCTGTCTCCGATCCCAATCCTTTTCAATATTTCTTTCATGAAACCCCAGTCAACCCGGTCAAATGCTTTTTCAGCATCAATTGACATTAGGGCGACTGGGGTGCCACTTCTCTCTGCCTCCTGTAATAGTAATAGTCTTGAGGGAGTTATCTTTCCCTTCTCTTCCTTCCACAAAACCTGTCTGGTCTTCCTGCACCCATTTCGGTAGTATAGGTTTTAATCTTTCCGCTATGATTTTTGCATATATCTTCATATCATCGTTCACCAAGGATATGGGCCAGTAGCTTTCTGGGAGGTCTTTGTCTTTTCCTTCCTTAGGAATCAAAGATATATGAGCCATTAGAGCCTCTTCTCTTATTTTTTCCCCCTCTGCCAGTTTGTTATAATAGTCACATAATTTTTGGGCAAGGATATTCTGGAATTTCCTATAGTAGATAAGCGGGAGCCCGTCGGGGCCTGGGCTTTTCCCAAAAGACATCCCCTTGATGGTCCTTTTAATTCCTCTTGTGTTATTGGATCATTCAAATATTCTACTTCTTCGGCTGGGATTTTCGGACATTCCATCATTTCTAGATATTTTATCTTTTCTTGCATTTCCCTTTCCAGGGGTTCTTTTCCTTCTTTTTGGTTCCTGACATCATATAACTTTGTATAATACTTATGAAACACCTCTGCGATTTCTGACGAAGTATGTACCATCTCTTCTCTACTATTTTTTATCTAGGGTATAAATGACCTGCTCTTCTTGTCTTTCACTGCCCTTGCTAACCACTTCCCTGCTTTATTTCCCCATTGATGTTCCTATTTCCTCACCAAGTGAAAAGCCTGTTTTCTTTCCTCCTCCAACACCTCCGCCAATTCTTCCTTTTTCTTTATTAGTTCAGCTTTCACACAAGCTCCCGCTCCTCTACTCTGGGATTCCATCTCTTGTATTTCCTTATATAAGTTTATCTTCTTTTCTCTTTGTTCCCTTTTCTTTTTTGCTCCCAGTCCAATGAAAACTCCCCTTATATATGCTTTATGTGTTTCCCACAGTAGGGGCCGCTCAATCTCCTCTGTGTCGTTGATCGCAAAAAAATTCTCTAGTTCTTCTTCTATCTTTAGCTTGATTTCTGAATTTGCTATCAATGACTCATTCAGCCTCCAGCACAGCTCTTTCTGTATCTGTATTCCTACTTCTATCTGCACCCATACCGATGCGTGATCAGATAAAGTCATGGCTTTAATCTCTGCTTTCTTTATCCTCGGGAGTTCTTTATGTTCCATGAACACATAATCCAATCTGGAGTAGGTTTTGTGCATTCCCGAAAAATATGTGAAGTCTTTTTTACTTGGATTTTGTGTCCTCCATGTATCCACTAACGGATTTCTTAGCAATAAGCTCTTTGTCTTTCCAAGATTCTGTTTTAATCCCCTTCCCTGTGATCCTGATGTGTCCATCTGTGGATCCAAACACATATTGAGGTCTCCCATTATTATAAGGAGCCCATCTTTAAACGTCTCTAGCTCTCTCAGTATTTTCCTCAGGTATCTCTCCGGGTCTTTATTAGGAGAGTAAATATTCACGATGGTATACTTTTCATTCATTATTGTCCCTTTTATAAACAGGAATCTACCTTCATAGTCTGTTCTTGACTCTTCCAGGGAAAATATAACATTTTTGCTAAAGCCAATGGCCACTCCTCTTGCTCTTCCTAAAGGTGAGTCTCCACAATACCACTTAGGGAAATCCTGTGTCCCCAACTTGATTCCTGAGGCATGTGAGATATGGGTCTCCTGAATCCAATTAAGTCTGCTTTATAGAATTGTAATTCCTTTCTCACCTTAAATCTTTTTTCCGCCGTATTTAGACCCCGGACATTATATGTTATGATATTTATTCGGCCCATTTTTTCTTTTCGCCCCTTTTTCCTGGTTTACCAACTTCAACTTGAGCGTGGAGAGAGAGATCCCCTTCCCCCAACCCCCCCTTCTGTCCCACCCCCATCCCACCCTCCCCTTGGGTGGGTGAACGGCTTTCCTCATTCCGTTCCCTATATGGAGCCCGTCTTCCTCTCTGGGAGACAGTTTCCCCTCCATATATCTCTTGGGGACAGCTTTGGGTTTAGTCCGCCACCTCTCCTCCCTGCCCCGTAGCCCTGCACCATTTCATTATGCCCAGCCGCAGAGCAGCAACAGCAAAAAAAAAAAAAAAAAACCTCAAATCCCAATCCTCTACCTCCTTCCCCTTCTCCCCTCCTGGAGAGTCCAGTCCCTCTTATCCAACTGGGAGATCCCTTGGGTGTTCTCCTCTTCTTCTTCCCACCCCGGAAGGGGGGGTGGTTGAATGTCTAGTTTCTTACAGAATTCCCCTAACTCTTCCGGGAATCTCAGAACTGCCGTTCTGCCCTCCTTTCTTCCTTTTAGTCAGACGGGGAATCCCCACCAGTGTGTTATATTTGCTTGTCGCATAACTTCTGTGAGTGGTCTGAGTGTTCCTTTCCTCCTTAGTGTTTCAGCTGACAAGTCCGAATATATCTGGATCTTTTCTCCCTTACAGAGGATCTCCGGCATTTGCCTTGCTTTTCCCATAATTGCCATTTTCTCCTCTGCATAGTGGAAATGTATTATAACATCCCTGGGGGACTCTCCCCCGCTTAGCTGTTTCCGTGCAGTCCTGTGGACTCTATCCATTTTTACCAGCTCCAAGTCCTTCTTTTCCAACATTGGTTTGAAAAGGTCTTGCATCAGCCCTCTTAATTCTTCATCCTTAAATTTCTCGGATAGACCCTTGACTCGCAAGTTTCTTCTGCGACTGCGGTTTTCTTGGTCCTCCAACCTATACATAATTGATCTATTTCTCCTTTGAAGCTCCTTCATCTGTTCGTTTAAGTTTTCCAGCCTTTTTTCATATATATCCAATCTTTCTTCTGTCTCTTCCACCCGTTGCAAAACCTGGTTTATATCGGTTCTTATCATTCCCATCTAATTTTTTAATGATATTTCCATTTTAGATAGCATTGCTTCTTTGATCTGAGGGAGGCTTACCTGGGTTTCTTTATCCAGTCAATCTATAGTAGTTTGGATAATTTGGCCTTTTTTCTTTGGATCTTCTGCTTGTACTTTTCCGTTTTTTGGAGAGGTTCCCTTGCTATTTCCTTTCTTCGGGGTTACTTCCTCCTTCTGCCCCGCTCCCATTGCCCCCGGGCTTTTCTTGTCTATCATGCTTGTTTCTGCGGCCATGTATTTTTGGATCCCCCTGGGCTGGAGGTAGACTGGTTAGTTTTGCCCACTCCTCCTTAACTGGGATTTCCCCCTTGTCGACATCTCCTCCACTTCCTCAGAATCCTTCCGAGGGGGTAGTGCCCAAGAGGGGAGGGGGAGCAGGAGGGGAGGGGCAAAAAAAAAAAAGGGGGGGCCGCGGTGTCACCTGCGCCTCTCCCCTGTCACCCTTTGGAGATTTGACCTTATTCCAGGATATGCGGGTTTGGGCTGTTAGTTTACACCGACGCCTCTCAGCGGCTATGCTGTTCCTTCACTTCCTTCCACTTATCGGCCGCCCCTCGTCCCTCTATTTTGACAGCACTGCTCCCATGTTGGCTACCAGGCACCATTTTATAAGTTTCACCTTCCTTTTGCTTTTGCTTACCTATATATACTTCAATTCTTGCGTTCTTATGTTCATCCACCCACTATTGTTATGTCCTCTTTATATAGGTAGGCAATACAAAAGCCCATACATAGTGGCTCTGAGTCCACTCAATCTCCTCTCAAAGTGCACTGTTAACTGAGTCCTCTCCCCATTCCACAAGAGTCTCTGTGTGTACAAGAAAACAGAGTTATTACCTGATAACTCACTTTTCAGGAATCTTCCAGGACGGCTTACAGAGAGAGAGGCTCCTCCCACCTAACAGGAAACACATGATCCACATTATAAAAAGACTGCTCACCAGTAGTACCTCAGTATTAAACAAATAACCGAAGGCTCTGATATATATACAGTATTACTCTATTGGTAAACCATCAACTTAAATTACAGTTATACCCCCATAACCATATGTCATAGACAAGTTGATCATTAAGGGGGGGAATTGGAGCCGTCCTGGAAGATTCCTGAAAAGTGAGTTATCAGGTAATAACTCTGTTTTTCCAAGTCATTTTCCAGGACGGCTTACAGAGAGGATAACATAGAACTACATGATTAGGGTGGGACCACAGCTTTAAGCAACCTCCTCCCAACAATCTGTTCCTGGTTAGAGACATTCGGCAGGACCTTTTACTGAACCTTTTTGTCTCAATAATGGACTATTGAGTGAAAAGTCCTTAGAAGGTCCTGCCGAGGTTAAGGGGGGGAATTACTAGTTGAACAGATACTGTATACCAATACCCCCATATTGACATTAAATTCAACTACCAAATGGTTATCTCATTATGACATATATATAGTCTCGGAAGCCAATAAACAAATTATGACTCCATGATGACCACTCGTCAGAAAAATATTACACCTAGTACACAAAGGACAATCCACCCTCCTCGGAGAGAGAGACATTCGGCAGGACCTTCTAAGGACTTTTCACTCAATAGTCCATTATTG
>BLSH010101120.1:322419-333456 GCA_018402905.1 Glandirana rugosa | reverse complement strand
CAGCAGCCAGCCCCAAGACCAGTAACCAGTCCCAAGACCAGTAGCCAGCCCCAGTAGCCAGCCCCAGGACCAGTAGCCAGCCACAGGAACAGGAACCCAGCCCCAGGAGCCAGCCCCCAGGACCAGTTGCCAGCCCCCAGGACCAACAGCCAGCCTCTGGACCAGAAGCCAGGACCAGTATCCAGCCCCCAGGACCAGTAGCCAGCCACCAGGACCAGAAGCCAGCCCCCAGGACCAGAAGCCAGCCCCCAGGACCAGTAGCCAGGACCAGTAGCCAGCCCCCAGGACCAGTAGCCAGCCCCAGGACCAGCAGCCAGGCCCCAGCAGCCAGACCCCAGGCCCCAGCAGCCAGCCTCAGAACCAGAAGCCAGGACCAGTAGCCAGCCCCAGGACCAGCAGCCAGATCCCAGGGCCCAGCAGCCAGACCCCAGGCCCTAGCAGCCAGACTCTTGACCCCAGCAGCCAGACCCTTGGACCAGCAGCCAGGCTACAGCAGTCAGAGCCTAGGAGCCAGGCCCCAGCAGCCAGACCCCAAGTGACAGACCCTTGGCCCCAGCAGCAGGGCTCTAGGACCAGCAGGCAGACCCCAGGCCACAGCAGGAAAACCCCAGGACCAGCAGCCTGGCCCCAGTAGCCAGACCCCAGGACCAGCAGCCCAGCCCAAGCAGCCAGCCCCCAAGCCCCAGCAACCATGCCCCAGTAGCCAGGCCCCAGGACCAGTAGCCAGCCCCTAGGAACAGTAGCCACACCCCAGGACCAGCACCCAGATTCCATGACCAGCAGCCAGATCCCAGGACCAGCAGCCAGGCCCCAGCAGCCAAACCCCAGGGCCCAGCAGCCAGACCCCAGGTCTTAGCAGCCAGACTTTTGGCCCCAGTAGTCAGACCCTAGGACCAGCAGCCACTCTCCAGCAGCCAGTACCTAGCAGCCAGGCCCCAAGGGCCAGACCCTTGGCCCCCTCAGCAAGACTCCAGGACCAGCAGCCAGGCCACAGCAGCCAAACCCCAGGGCCAGCAATCTGGCCCCAGCAGCCAGATCCCGGGAGCAGCAGCCCAGCCCCAGCAGACAGGCCCAAGCAGCCTAAATCCAGGCTCCAGCAGCTAGACCCCATGACCAGCATCCAGACTGCAGGACCAGTAGCCAGCCCCAGAAGCCAGGCCCCAGGACCAGCAGCCAGGAACCAGGACCAACAGCCAGCCCCAGGAGGACCAGCAGCTAGTCCCAGTACCCATTATGTAAGGTAAGTGAAGTCTTCTAGGGCTGGGCCTGGGCATCAAAGTGCTATTAATTTAATATTGTTTATTTTTACTATTGTTTAGTGGCACTCTAATGTAGTCTGTCATGGGGCCCAGAAGGGGACTCTTTCTATCAGAGACTCTCAAATGGACACAGAGAGGATCTCTGTTAGAGAGACCCCACCCTCCAGGATTCATTAGACCCCATTGTAATCTATAATGGGGCCTGGTGCGGTCTCTTTCTAACAGACTGTCTAACAGAGACCCTCTCTGCGTTCATTAGAGACACTCCCCCCCAGGTCCCATTAGAGTACTCTGCTTCTTTGTTTAATGTTAAGAAATCGTGGGAGGATCCCAGGGTATCGAATACTCCTTAGGGGAGGGAAGGAGTTAGTAAGATGACCACGCCCGTGTGGGGGCGCCCGTGGGGGGGGCGCAGTTCGCCATCTTCGTCCACGGCACCAAATGACCCTGCTTACACCCGTGAGTCCATAGAGGGCAGTTATAGCCAAGCCGCTATTTTTAATTTTTAAGACACCTTACTGACTGGAATATCACCAACTGATGGCATAAAGCAAATATCGTACCAATTTACAAGAAAGCATTGAGACATATACCAGGAAACTACAGACCAGTTGGCCTAACATCACTAGTATGTAAGGTATTTTAGGAACTGGTAAGGGACGCTATACAGAAATCTGTGTGTGATAAAGGTACTATAAGTGACAACCAGCGTAGATTTATGAAAGACTGTTCTTATTAGACCAACCCATTATCATTCTATGAGAATGTGAGAAATTGGATGGTGGAAGTCCAGTGGATGTAATTTATCAAGATTTTGCTAAAGCATTTGATACTGTAGCTCATAAACATTTAATCTATAAAATAAGGTCTGTTGGAGTTAACTGTATATACATGGATATGAAACTGGTTTTCCTGGACCTCCTAATGTCAGCCTACTATGGGTCAGCTCCAACCCCTCTGACCCCTTCAGGACAACCTCTTTCCAAGCCTATAAGTGGCGGCTGTCTGCCTATATGAAGTGTTCTTTTTTTGTCCTCGCTCCGGACGCCTCTTAAGACACATGTATACTCATACACATACACAAGAAGAAGCAAGGTAGGAGACTTACTGCGAAACCTTGTGATGTCCATGCGATCCTGCTCAGGTTCATGTGCTCTCCTGAGTTCAGAAGACCCCCTGTCCGGGCTGTAAATCTTCCCTTGTGGGGTACCCTTGGTGCTGGGTCTCAGTGAAGCAGTATAAAGGACTGCATGTATACACCAGCCTTTAGAGAGTGGTTAAACACTGCTGGGTGGGCTGTGCGGCAAATTGTCGAGACGGCAAGCAGGCATCACTTCAGCAGTATAAAGGACTGCATGTATACACCGGCCTCTATAAGCGGTTAAATACTGCTAGTTGAGCTGAGTGGCAAAGTGATGAGACAGCAAGGACAGTCTCACTTCAGCAGTATAAAGGACTGCATGTATACACCGGCCTCTAGAAAAGCGGTTAAATACTGCTAGTTGAGCTGTGTGGCAAATGGGTGAGACAGCAGTATAAAGGACTGCATGTGTACACCGGCCTCTAGAAGCAATTAATCGTTGCTGCTTTGGGATGTGTGGCAAACGGATGAAACAGCAGCTGAGGCTTGTAGTCCCACAGGACCTCTCAGGAGTTTGCTGACAGTGGCCACTTCCTGGTATGATAGGAACGCCCTCTCCCATGCTCTGGATCCTGCTTCCTTGCGGTGATTACAACACCTGTAGCTCCAGCTTGTCTCATTATCACTGCCTCTGTGCTGAGTTATGTGGGATCTCAACAGGGTTGCTGTCTTGAGTTGCTGGATAGTTCCGGCTGTCTGTGTTTCCAGGTGTCCTGGGCCCTCCTGCCTGTCTCTATAGCACTGAAGAACTCATGGAAAAGTTTTTGGCTATTTTTAAGTTTTTTTTTTTTTAAAGAGTGCATTCTTCTTCTCTACACAGAGAGAAGACCCGGATGCGGGATAAACGCCTGCAGGGAAGTACCAGGAGCCGCATCACCCGCAAAGAATGAAGCGATCAGTGCGGGATAAGTCGGGTCAGAGGAGTGGTCAGCGGCGGGATAAAATCCATGTGGAACGCCACTCCAGGTCACCCTCTCTGGTGCCTCATTGCATTGCCTTGAGCCCAGGACAATGGCTGTTGCAACACCAGAAAACAACCACTAAGCGCTAGCAGGTGCATAAGCAAAGACGCAGATCCTCTTCATCTTCTGAAAGGGCCTCGGCCTGGGATGAGGAGGCCTGCGGGGCGCGCGTGTAAAACTCCCTGCATGTATACTTCTCTTTTTTGAAGGAGGTCGCATGTGATAATGCAGCAGATGCACGCCAGGCGAAGCACTATATTAAGGCGGCAGTCAAAGGTGGCTTGAAGGCCGTGTCTAAGAGATCGCGGCCTAGGCGGCACTCTTTATCATATTGCTACAGTTCAGAAGAACATTCAGATGATTCCTTCTTTGGGCCTGATTCGCACCCGTGCGTTTTTGTTGCGTTTTTGCTGATCTGCACTACAGTCTGTTTGGCGTTGTTCCCTATGGAACATGTCTGTGGTGTGGGTCTGCGGGATGCGGGGGATGCTGGAGGTACACGGGTGTGAGTCGAGCCTAAGACAACTTTCACACTGAGGCGCTTTTTATGCGCTTTCACGCTAAACAGGCACCTGAAAAGCTCACGAATCCTATTTCTTTTAAAATCAATGGATGCTCTCACACTGGGGCAGTGCACTGGCTGGATGGTGAAAATACACCCCTCTCCATTGAAATCAATGGAAAGCTCTTCAAAAGCGCCTAAAAAGCTCTTCAAAAGCGCTTAGTATTTTATGCAGCGAGAATATTATCCGGACATGAAAAGGTTACTCCTGTCCTTCCCATTATTTATTTATTTATTTTAAATACAAGAAATAATGGAAGATGAATGGGCAAAGCCCGATAAAAGATTGAACGTCCACAACACGGTCTCAAACTTGTACCCTTTTTGCTCTAGGGATCCTAAGCTTTGGGATGCCATACCTAAGGCGGATGCCTCATTACAGAGACAAGCTGGGCACATTACCTGACCTCTAGATGACTTAGTATTCTTCAAGGTCCGATGGATCGTAGGATAGGCACGGGTCTCAAAAGAATGCATATGGTAGCAGGAGCAGCCTGCAGGCCGACTTTAGCACTTTCCTAAGTGGCGGCAGCCTTAGAGGTGTGCATTACGGAGTTGGAGGCCGGTTGTTTGGGTTAAATGATAGGGGAAGAAGGTTCCCTCCTTTACAGTCCATTAGGATCAGGGTGTATTTTCTAGCACAAGTGCCTGTGGACCAGGTCAGGATAACACTGAAATTGATGGCTCAGTCTGTGACGGCACGCAGAGCCCTATGGCTGAAGCATTGGTCAGAGGATAGTGCTTTCAAGCACAGCCTTTGCTCAGTTCCTTTTGATGGAAGATTTCTTGGCAAAACCCTGGAGTCGGATGCAAAACAAGTGTCTGGAGGGAACTCAGGGCTTATTCCGCAGGAAAGGAAAAAAAGATTCCTCCAGCCGTTCGTCCCTTCTGATAGATCCAAGAAAAGGTTTCGGGGAAGCTTCCGCGTACCAACCGGGGCGACCGTTCTTTAGACAGTGGAAGGGGCAGAGTCCAGCCTTTCTCAAAGCAACCAAAGGTAAGGCGAACCAGCCAGCGAAAGCTTCAGACAAGCTCTTCTGAAGGGTTCCCCGTCCAGACTTCCCAAGTGGGAGCAGACTGTCTTACTTTGGAGAGGTCTGGGCGGAAGAAGTTTAAGATACCTGGGTCTTGGACATCACTCAAGGAAAGGCCTCCCTAGTCTTATTCTGTGGAGACCTGAATTCCTACTTGTCCAGAGAAAAGGGTGTTGTTTATTGATGTCTGTAAAGAATTTATTGGCATCTCAAGCAATTCTGCCAGTTCTGAGGCACGAGAAGGGAGAAGGATTCTATTCTCTTCTGTTCTGGGTAACAAAATCCTCAGGAGGATTCAGGCCGGTCCTGGACTTAAAAGCCCCGAATACCTTCATGAAAGTCCCTCCATTCAGAATGGAGTCCTTGCAAACCATCATTGTCCATTGTGAAGAAGGGAGATTGGCTAGCGTCAATAGGCCTAGCGGATGCTTGCCTACATGTGCCCATAAGTACAACACACCATCGCTTTCATTGCCAGTTTCGTTGTCTGCCATTTGGGCTGGCCACAGTTCCGAGAAAATTTTCAGAAGTTTTGGCAGTGGTCATCGCTATCTTAAGGATCAGAGGTATTTTTCATTATCTGGACAACATTCTCCCTCAGGCCCCGCCAAAGTCCCTCCTTCAACAGCACGGGCTGATAACCTGCAGCACGTTCAGACGGTTTGGTTGGTTAATCAACCATCGCAAGAGTCTGATGCAACCGGCTCAAGTCCTAGAGTATCTAGGAATGCGATTCGACACTACCCAAGTTTGTGTATTGCTGCCTCTTAGGAAGTTTGGGGAAGTTCAGACCAAGTCGGGAAGAGTAATGACGAGGCAATTTCTGATGGTCAAGAAGTGTATGCAGTACCTGGGCCTGTTGTCATCCACAATCCAGGTAGTACCTTGGGCCAGGTTACAGAAGGGGAGATTTCAATACAATTTTCTCCATCAATGGGATCACCACTCATTAGCCCGGAAGAGCTACCATTCAGTACCGATAAAACGGTCTCTGATATGGTGGAAGATATCTCAGAATCTATACCGCAGGGTGCCTCTCGACCCTCCAGTTACAGTAGTGCTGACTACAAATGCCAGCCTAGTAGACCGGGGAGCTCATTCTTTAGGCCAACAAGTACAGGGCAAATGAGAAGCATCTCTATCTCAGCATTCAAACCTGTTAGAATTAGAGGCTGTTCGGCACGCTCTAGTAGCCTTCCAATTGATGTTGCAAAGGGGCAGTCAAAGTCCTTTCCGACAACAAACCATGGTAGCCTACGTGGCCCGGCAAGGGGGCACCAGGAGCCTCCCACTACTCAGTGGCATGCCAGATTGTTCCCTAAGCAGCAGCATACCTTCTGGGTTCACAAAACAAGCTGGTGGATCAACTGAGTCGTAGATCCTTGGATTTGAACGAACGGGGCTTGTATCCCATATACCTGTTCAAAATCTTCAAGGTCTGGGGGACCTCAGTCATAGATTGGGTGACGTTGAAGAACTCTCAGATTATGTGTTACTTCTCCCAAAGGTGGCACTCGCAGGCTCTAGGCTAGGATGCTCTATCCATTCCATGGGACTTTCCCTTAGTCTGTGGTTCCTCCTCTCTCGCTAATCTTCAGAGTTTTAATGAAGAACAGAAGGAGATAACAGCAATAGCGGTGTGGCCCCTCTGGCCCAGAAGACCATGATGTTTACTAGCATAGAAAATGACTATGTGTCAGCCAATTCCTATGCCTCCTCACAATCATTTTCTGCTGCAGGACAAGCAATGTTACCCGAAGCCGGGAAAACTGAGGTTCATGGCGCGAGTTTTTAGTCAAGAGAACTGCCGATAATACTTTATTATAGGATATACTGTATAAGGCCTTTTTGTCCCTTTGTCAGCAGGAAAGAGCTGGGATCTGTATTCACCCGTAGTCTCTAGCATATTGGAATTTCTCCAGGAAAGTCGGGGCAAGAGTTTTATCGTTTAGCTCCTCAAAGCAGTCTTATCGGCTTTTCCGGGTAGTAACTCGGAAGACGAATGGGCTAGGCTGGATTTAGTGCAGGCCTTAGCAATATACCTAGAGCGAACTAAGGATGTCTGGAAACAAGACCAGCTCTTCATCTTTCCCGGGTCCTCCAGGAAAGGCATGGCTATGCCTCCTAGAATAGTGCCTTCATAGATCGTAAAACCTATCCAGATGGCATATAGAGAGGCGGGATATCCTCCACCATTGGAGGTCAAAACACATTTTATAAGAAGCATGGCAGATTCCTATGCGACATACACTAAAGTGTCAGCAAAAGTAGGGTGCAGGGCAGCTAGCTTGAGTGCACCGAATACTTTCATTCCGCGCTACAGAGTGAAGGTAACTCTGATGGCATCGGAAGCTTTTGGGTTGACTGTTCTGTCTGCGGCTTTCAGCCATTAAAGTAATTGATATTGATTTATGATTCTGGTTTTTGGTGTCTTCCCTCTCCTTATGTGGTTGATTGCTTGTTACATCCCATAGTAGGCTGACATGAGGAGGTCCAGGAATAGGGAAAATTGTTTTCATACTTACTGTAATTTTCCTTTCCTGGATCCTCCTCATGTCAGCCGAGGAATTCCCACCCAAAGTCTGTCGCGAGGTGAGTAAACTGAACACTGCATATAGGCAGACAGCCGCCTCTTATAGGCTTGGAAAGAGGTTGTCCTGAAGGGGTCAGAGGGGGCGGAGCTGACCCATAGTAGGCTGACATGAGGAGGATCCAGGAAAGGAAAATTACGGTAAGTATGAAAACAATTTTCCCTAATATGAATGGGTGCACAGGTTGTGAGAAAGAACTCTCTGGTGTAAAATTGTTAGTGATGGGCTCCAAGGCGGGGGGGGGGGGGTGTCTTGAGGTTAATGCTGTTCAATTTGCTTATTAATAATATAGAGATTGTAATCATGACCTCAATCTGCAAGTGTTTGCTGATAAATACCAAATGACGCAGGGAAGTAACTTCTGCATAGCAGCTACATGGCAGATGAAGTTCAATATGGAGATATGTAAAGTTTTGCACTTGCGTGCCAAATATACACATGTAAATTATACATTATGAGAGGCTCCCCTGGGAGAATTACTGATAGAAAAGGAGGTAGTTCAACAAAGGGGAAGAAAATTAATAATGAGGATCAATAACATAGATTACAGTCATTCACTCTGGAATAGAGGGGCTTAAAAGAGGAAATGATTACAATGTTCAAATACTGAAGAGGACACACATCCATGATTTCTGGTTAGAAAGGATGTTTAACCTTAGATTGCAGAAAGGGCTCTTTACTGTTTGAGCAATTAAAATATGGCACTGCTTTCCCCATTTGCCAAATTGCCAAGAGTGTCGACAGCTTAAAAAAAAATATCCAAGTTGAATTGGATGAACTTGTGACTTTATTCAACATTAACAACTATGTAACTATACAGTAGGGTTAGTCTAGATCATATGTGTCAAATACCTGATGGCGGAGTCCGACTTATGCAGGAGTAACCTCTCTTGCCACCCTGATTCGTGAACCCCTGGTAGAGTAGACAGGAGGCTCAGGAGTGAGGATGGCACAAGGGTTGAGATGGTCACCGGTGACAACTGAAGAGGTGCTTCCAGTCTCGTGCTAGTTGAACAGAGTGGTAGTACAGGCCAGGTCGGTAGCTTGCTGGTGGTGCAGTACATAAGGGTTAGACAGAAGAGTGGTTCGGGCACAGGCAAAGTTCGTTAACGGGCTGGCAGCAAGGTACAAGGGGGCAGGCATGAGAGTGTTCGAGGGTAGCCGAGGTCAGTGCAGGCGGAGATCAGAGCAGGGTCCAGACAAGCTGGGTCACAAGAACAGGTATCAGATAATCAGGTTGCTCAGATACACACACCAAATGCAGTAGATCAGACAGCACTTGCTGCAGGGTGCACACAGCTTAAGTAGAGCCATTTGGCGCCGTTTCCGAAGCGTGCGCGCACACGCGAGTGCACGCGAACACCCATAGGTGCGCGCAAAAGCACAAAAAAAGCGCTAACAAGTCCATTAGCACAGGCCTTCTTCTAACATTGCCCCCCCAAGGGGCAGCCTCTGGATGCCCATTCATCCAGGGCATCCAGGTTGCACATCCAGAGGCTGCCAAGGGGCAGCCTCTGGATGCCCATTCAGGCCAGATTAGCAGGATTACTGTCCTTGAAGGACTGAATAAGTTCATCCGCGTGGATGTTGGCTTCGGGCTCCCAGGAGCTTTCTTCAGGGCCGAAACCCTTCCATTTCACAAGGTACTGAACCCCGCCTCCCCTTTTCCTGCAGTCCAGAATGGATTCAACTTCAAATTCTTCCTCACCATCTAAATTTGGTCCTGGTGGGTCTAGGTTCTGCCCAGGAAAAGGATTTGGGGTCACGGGTTTTAACAGGGACACATGGAAGACAGGGTGGACCCGCAAGGTGGGCAGGAGTTCCAACGCAAAGGCGCACACAAAAGCGCAAAAAAGCACTAACAAGTCCATTAGCACAGGCCTTCTTCTAACAATATGGTATACATATGATAGACAAGCAAGACCTCAAAAGTGTCCCTAGTCACGGAGTAGGTCTAAATCTGCGCCAAATGGAATTAAATAATATGAAAAAGCATAAATATAGATATATGAGCTGCTACTTTAACAAACAATAAATTGCAAAGAAATAGTCAGCAAACCAACAGTAGCGCTAATAAAGAGCACAATAGTGGAAGTGCTTAATAATCATAAAATTTAAATACAGTCCACTTATACGTATGGTTTACATTCAAAATTGCATATGACTTTTACTGTATATTCAGTTGGCGCCGTTTCCGAATCGTCAGTAAAAATGAAAATGAAAGGAAAATTACACATCGCTTAAAATTTTCCATACAGCATGTGGATATACATAGTGTGTGCACTATAACGGGGTCATGCCTTAGACATAGTGACATAAGGTATTATTTATTCTTAAAGTGAAATTAAAGTCTTGTTTTTTGTTTTTTTGTTATACTTACCTGCTCTGTGCAGTAGTTTTGCACAGAGTAGCCCAGATCCTCCTCTTCTCGGGTCGTTCACCAGCGCTCCTAGTCCCTCCCTCCTGCCAAGTGCCCCCACAGAAAGCAGCTTGCTATAGGAGAATCCGAGCCACTGCTCTGTGTGTCCATTCAGACACGGAGCTGTGGCTCGGCCCTGCCCTCTCTCTCTCCTCATTGGCTCACTGACTTTGATTGACAGCAGCTGGAGCCAATGGTGCGATAAAAAAGATAAGATGAAAAACCTACTGACTTTAGAACTACTTTAAGTTGTCCTGTATGCAGAAATGCCAGGTAATCCATGATTTTTGGGTGGAAGTCACATCTTGCATAGCAGAGATACTCGCCACTCCCAATCCTTGGTTGCTTTTGGTGTGTCTCCTCAGTTTGGTGAAGGCTGTGGTGCCAACCAGTGCTCATAGAATTTTAATTAACCACTTGCCGACCGTGTAATGTATATACACAGCCGCAAGTGGCATCCAATATTCTGGGTGGACGTATTATAACGCCCTCCCAGAATCGCGCGCCCCCTGGAGCGCGCACCTGGGAGCATCCGTGACTGGCGCATCACGGATCACGGTAAATAGGTGCTTGCAGCGGCCGTTTACCACGTGATCGCTCCCTCAAATGACGGAGCATCACATGTAAACAAGCCGGCGGAAGTGCCGGCTTGTCTCTCCCTCTCCGCACCGATCGGTGCAGTGTGACAGGAGAGGGGGGAGAGAGGAGATGCAGCGGTGCCGTGGGCAGGATCGGAAGTGCCCACAGCACTGCTATGTGCCAGACAGGGACCCCCATCCACCCATCCAGCTTCACCCATGCACCCTCATCCATGCCCACCCATCCGTGCCCACCCATGCCCACCCATCCGTACCTACCCATCCGTCACCCATGCATCCGTGCTCACCCATCCGTCACCCATGCATCCGTGCTCACCCATCCGTGTCCACCCATCCGTCACCCATGCTCACCCATCCGTCACCCATACATCCGTGCCACGCCTCTCCCTCTCTGTTCGGCCGTGAAGGCGGCCGAACAAATGTACACTACGAGGCAGTAAACTCCCTCGCTAGTGCACCATTTGCCGGCG